>JAQIXS010000168.1:0-60619 GCA_034700785.1 Rossiulus vilnensis | reverse complement strand
AGTGAATATTTATCAGGGATCTCCCTGACTTTGCTTGACTTTCAAGGTGCGCACGGACCATGCATAATATGTGGACCAATAAATTTTACTTGTTATTTCAAGTTGAATTAAAAATGTGCTACTTGAAATTTTGGGTTATCTTGATGGACTCTATTGCATATAAAAATATCAAAAATATCAAATATGCAAAGAATTCTTACATAATCTATAATAACTCAATTCTTTTATTGTATGTATTTTAATGAAAATAAAATAATTTTTACGTTTTATAAAAAAACCCCGCTAATATAGAAATAAATGTTCTAAAAAAAATAATTTAATTCCACATTTTTTAAATCATCTGTAGTAGATGCATTTTTAAAAGTTATGATGAATGAGGTAATTTTACTTAATGGCCATTTTAAAACCATGTCCGACGAACATTAACTACGAATCAGTAATTAGCATAATTCGAGGTCACTTTATGTCCGTACAATAAGTTTTTTACAACTAAATTGTTGCAAAAATGCGTGACGATATCGTTTGCAAATGTGAGTCACGTGTGACAGTTTATCATGTATTTTAAAGCTAATCACAGCGGAGGTGTGTGTGCGTGACCCATTGACTACATGTAGTGCATATGGACCGTGTCCCAGTGACTTGTGTGCGTCGCAAACATCGATTTATTAATTCAGCGGGGATAAACGGGCGATGGACCTAATTACCTGAGCTGGCGAGACGGCTACTTGTTGCTCCGAACATCTGATAAGGATCTGGAAAACGCAAGGTAAATTAACGATACATTAATTATGTTCAATTTACATCAAAATCATTAAAGTAGAACTCTGACAAACAACCAAGCAGCAAGATCACTGTTGACTTGTGTGGGGCTATTCCCAAAGGCATCTGCATAGTAGTAATGCATTTGTACGGATTGTGTCCAATGACAATGTCTCCGGATCTTGTTTTAACAATAACAAAATCCACGAATTTTAAAATTGTCGTAAGGAATATATTTCTCATGCTTGAAAACAGTGCCATAAAGGCAAATATAAGATGTCTTGAATGGGTGATCACCGCTTACATGGAAAAATAAAGTTATAGTTGGGCCTACATGTACATGTTCACTTATTGTCCAACTTAGTATATTAATATTGACGGGTCCATGTAAGTGGCATTTTATGCCCAGTTGGTGTCCTTTTCCTTATTGGAATAAACATTATTATTATTATCTGCAACTAATGTTGTATAATTAAAACAAAGACCTTCCAAATTTCTATTGAAAGTAATGAATTTAGATACCGATGGCTATATTAGAGTTTCAGGTTCAAACAATTTAATCTGTAATTAATAATAGCACACCTACTTTACATAATTTTTCAAAACATTCCTGAACAAATTGCTTACAGTAACTACATGTACCATTACAATTTAAACCAGATCACTTTACGTACAGGGTACATGTATTTCTATCTTGTTTTTATCACTAACCATAATACAGATCAGACGCAAATCTGTGAAAACTTGTCCCATCGTGTTTCCTTCTAAAATCTAGAAGGAAAAACGATGCTTGATTTACACTGTGACATACAACAGAAATCCATTTAGAACCAATATTGTTTTATATACACAGTGCATTTCTAATAAAACACGCCACGCAGATATGTTGTAAACATATTGTGTAATTAACCTTAGCTTAAATTTTTATTCAATTTCTAAAGCCTAAAGCCGTTTATTCATTTTGAAAATAAGATATTTGGAGATATTTGTGTAATTATTTAAGGTCGCTTTATCTTAATTCCACGTTTACTCCATTTCCATATTAACCTTTTTGTTTCTTTAAGGTCAGTTGCACCAACAAATGTTAAGCAAAACACGGAAAACCATTGTTAAACCACAGCTAATAGGCAGGGTTAACCTAAGGTTTGTAATATAATGTAATTCTCCCAGGATTAATATCTGCAATAGGTTATCTCTACGATTATTATACATTAAGTTAAAAATCCCTATAATGAAATTGTGCAAGAAAAACCTAATAAACCTTAGGTTAACACCAGGTTAGGTAATCCCAGGTTATACAACCTTTAATTTAACCTACAATGGTGCAACCGGCCCTTACTAAACGAAGTAGAATTGGGAGGATAAATAATGTTATGCTGCTGGAAATGATTTTTTTTCTTTTCTAAATCCAGCCTTAAGAATGGACTTAAGACAAATTTGTGCTATAAAGGACGGCATCACGTGATATTTTTCATAAATCATATATGGCGGATTTCCGAAGGCAAATATCTATTTATTTTTTGGAGGAGTGAAGAGGGGGAGCGATGATTATAGGAAAGTCACTGATACCGCTCCTCGCCCAAATCTACATGTGCAAGTAACGTTCCAGAGGATAATTTCAGTACGTTTTCCTCATTGTTCAAAATATGCCAAGCACCGCGATGAACCCTGCGACATTTTTATGTTCCCATTAGGCCTATTGCATGCATTCGCTCGCTTATTGCGGATTATTCCGAATGCCAAGTTTTTATATTCTTTATTTATTTATCCTCCCTACGTACAGCATCTTATTAATATTCATGGCACATTTCGCGTAGCTTTTTGATTTTTGGTCAAACGCCGCTTTTGCCGCCAAACGCACAAAACCTAATGCGATTTTGGACGGTTTCGCAGCGCGCTGATTTCGTCATGCGTCAGCCGCATGCGCAGACGCAAAGGGGAGGAGGAGGAGGAGGGGGGGGGCGAATAAAGGGGCGCTTATTTCGTATTCATAAGCAGCTGTTGCCCCATTCGTGACGCTAAAGTTGACCGCATTGCCGATGTTTTTGGCTTGTGTTCACGAGGTTTTGACAGACTTGATGATGCCGTGATATTAGCATTAAAAATCGCCCAGAAAAACCGTAACCAATCTGAATTAAAATGGATTTGTGAGGGGGTTGGAAGGGGGAGGGAAGGCAGAGAGACCTCTCACTTTTGGGCATTGAAAAATGGGGCTAACTAAATAATGCATTTCATATAGAAACTGGCCCACCTAAAGGTATTTAAAAATATTTTGTCCAGTAGGCCTATGTAGATATCCAATTTAAAATTGGAATAGCTCGTTTTGCAAACATATTATCACTCTTCAAAATGTGCTTGGTTTGATTAAAATTCCTTATGAATTTCTCAGGTGAAACGCCTCAAAACAACAGTAAACTAATTGCATTTTTAGAACGGCTGCATGCTTTTACCTATCACTATAAAGGATTTTCTACAGGGAATATGATTAAAAGAGCTGCAGTGATGGTTTTTTTTCTCCATAATTTGTGAAGAGCCCGATACACTATCTGTACAACTGGTATGAATTTATGGTATTGCATATTTATACATTGTATGGCATTTATAACCATGTTTAAACCATTAAGAAAAACAGTTCTACGAAATGAATTTCTGTTTAACGACAAATATGTGAGCCTGATTAATCTTAAATTCAAATTTGTCTAACAATCTTTCAGGCCATGGGGTGCTCTTATGGAAAAAAAATTCAATTATTTATCCCCCCTTTTCCAATTTTTCAATTATTCATTCAATTTTTTTTTAAATTTATTAATTATTTATCAGAGATTTAAATGGAAATATGACAGCACATATTAGGGACCTTATGACATCAGTTTTGTCAAAATAAATTATCTTACCTCATTTTAACTATTTGAAACTACATGGAATGGGACGGAAAGTGGGGGCTGTCGATCATCGACCAAAGGAGGGACGATGGGATCATAAAGTGAACTTTTTCTTGTATCCTTGGATGTCCCCTTATTTTACTTCAATTTCTGTTTCCCACTCCACGCAAGAATGCACACGCATGTCATATTTTAATCAAAGTATATTTGGAATTTGTTACCATTAAATGTATTTTTTTCTCATTTCGGTGTCGAGATGCCCAACACCAGAGGTTCGCAGTATTTCAATAATGATAAAAAACGCAATGGATCGAGATGTAAATTGAACATCCCAAAGGGAGTGCTGACAAGCGCGCAATATTCGGCTCGTTTGTCTCGCTTCTATACGCTCTTCTTCCCTATGGGTTTTTCCCTACCCCTCCCCTCCCCTCATCGTCCCCCTTCGGCGTTAATTCCGTTCGCACCGTCAAACGTAAATCTATTAGCTGCTTTAGTTTGTTTGACCACATACGTAATGATTGGGAAGAAGGGATTTTTGATGTCCCCCTCGAGCCCCATTAACAACAACCTTTTACACCCGCCATTATTATGTCTTTTCTTCTTTTCACCCCACCCTCTACCCTCAACAATAAATTGTATGACTTTATTAGTCGATTACAGCGCCATCTAAGCGCGGTGTAAACACGGAAGGAAGCTCACCTTGTCGCAGGTGGGCGTGGCTGTGGGCGTCGATGGACGTCTTGGTCATCCCGGAAATGCCGTTATGACCGTAACCTGTAATTAAAAGAAAGATTTGTTTTTGTGATTGTGCAAATAGTCTGAAGAAAAATTAAGGAGGAACCTTATTAAGCTTTTCCTAGTTAGTATAAAACACTAACCAGCTTAATAATTCGTGATAGCCATATTGCAATCAATTGACGAAGATATTGAGTTAGGGGTCGTCCATAAATAGGGCACTTGGCTACAGATGTGAGGGGTCAAACTAATCCAACGATTATGGATTAGAGGGGGTGGGTCAGCGAATTCTGACATTAAGTTGTTGTGTTTTGGTAGTTTTAAGCTCTTTGAGTACGGTGAGAGACATTGGTTAGTTTTAATGACTCGTTAAAAAAAGTCGCAAAAGGACGATTTCTTAACTAAGACATTCTAAGGTGATGCGATTTATTCAAAGAGTATCAGTGATCTGTTAATTGTGAGAGCTAAAGTTGATAACCCTAAAAAAAGACGGCAGTAAGAACAAATTTTCACGTCATGCCACGTGCAAAAATTTAAGGTAATTTATATTTTAATTTGATGTCATTTAATATTAAAATAGCATGGCTCATTTTAGGGGTCTTTCCCGTGGAAATAAGTACATATGAGACTTACTGGTCATATACAGTATATCCATTCATATCCGTATATGCCCATTCATATCTGTGTAACGTTTGTGTCCATAAAATCCATATATGTATGGACATATCTATATACGATCACATATATCTAGCTATACTTATACTTTATTACATTTGACTAGCCTATATATGTCAACATATTTATAGATATGGTAATACATATACAAACAAGTAAATATGGGACTTATATGACCAAATGTGAACAGTCATATCCATATCTCAACATATGTCCATATGGCCACGTTTCCAGTTATATATGGCTGTATTCATCTTTTCCACACTAGTAATTGCCATTTTTCCTATTCAAATTGACGTCTTTTTGTCTAAATAAATTAAGTAACATTATCTGGTTTATTTATGCAAAAAGGGACGACCATGTTCAAGCGTTAGATGGCCAAAGACTTTATGATGGACGTCCCTTGTGGACGACCTCACAGTAGTTACTACTGATATCTTCTAGAACAGACCTCATTGGTTTATTGTCATTTGTGGTGAATGCTCTACCATCATAATGCACGGCTCATTCAATTCTATTTATGAGCAGCGTGACCAATGGACCTGATTCGCGATGGTCCTTTTCACAGCCAGCCTTTCGATTCAACACGAGTGGAATCATGGTGGTCGAACGTCGAATCGATTAAGTGTTGCTACGAAAGCACCCTCGTTGCATATATGCATTAGATTCGTTATGTCCAATGAAAATTCCATCTGTGCCCTTTCATCGATACATTTCTTCTCATTTATATACAGTGTATCTCTCTTAATCACCCTTCCCAAATCCCACCCTTTATTTCCCTGTCCCCCCTCCCCCTATGTAGTATGCGGGCTGCGTAGCATCGTTAACCTTCCTGATTTCGTCGTTATAAAAGGTCGAGTACGAAATTGATGAATCGCTCATAAACATCAAAGATGAAAACTTTGATCACATTTTCCGCTCTCCTGAACGTTTCCTCCGCTCTGCCTTCGCTGCGTCTCCACCCTCACCCCCTCACCCCACTCTCATCCACCCTAAACTCTCTCCCTCGACATCATCAAAGTTTCACACTTTGGGATAGGCGTCTGTCTATCGTAGCTTTTCATCGTTTCGTTTTTCTGATATGGATCTGGATTCGTATTCCATGGGGCTGCCGTTGGCATTCATGAGCTCGTATATGGGGACATCGTTTACACTTGTCGAACACTTTAAGGACGATAAATGACGGTTAGGGCCGGCCATCCCTTAGATATTTTGGACGATAGCTGGATGACGTCATCTATGAAATTCGTACGAAAAATAAATCCACCGTTTATGGGTGGAAAAGCTAAATATGACCAAATATGGCCATAGATTAGCATCACGATACATGGCAACCTTAGATAAGGCCATATATGGCTGCATACTTGGCCATACGTGGAAAATATTCCATTTTTTACCAAAAAAGCTCATTACTGCTCAGTTCCCCTAAGCAAAAAAACATTATATACCAGCGAAAATAAAATTTTAATAAGTTACTGAATAATATTTTCCTGATATGGATATAGGTAAGCCTTTGTTTTACTATATTTATAAATATGTTGACATATACATGTATGGTAATGTGTATACATTTATATTGTCGTATGTGGATATGTATGAATTTTGTGGACTTATACATACAATGTATATAAACAGTGCATGAGCATATATGGCCATTTGCATATAGATCCATTTGTGGCCAATGTATGGTCTAACCATATATGTAATAAATAAGTTCACATATGTAACCAGGTATGTAATACATATATAGACGTAGTTGATATGTATGGATTTTATGGTCTTATACATGTATAAATAGTGCACTGTATATTGGCATATATGAATAGAAATAGCGCATAAGGGCATATACATGTTGATAGACTATTCGTGGTCAATTTCTGGTCTAACCATATACCTTTAGGTAGTAATTCATGGGCATTTATGGTCCATATTTAATTTTTTCCAGCCAGATAAATACGACGTCTTAAAAAGACAAATGGACATTATCACATCAGCTATTGGTCCTTTTCCCTATTTTAAATTACATGTATTTTGTACAAGTAAATTAAATTCACCTGGACTGTTTGTGTTACACGGGAAGGGGCGGTCAGGGATTCCAACTCGGTCGATAATACATTTGCGAAGGTATGGGGTCGAAAGGTCCCTTTTTCTGATGAACGTCCTTTATGGATGCTCCCTAATCGTGCACACTTTAATGCTTTTGTCAAGTTTATATTAGTTTTCGGAACAAGAAATTATCACAGAACTGTTTAATTTCTCAAATTTTTCGAAGTCGGGCAACCATTGCTGTCTAAATTGCTTGCAGTGATTGCCAACATTCGGGGGCATAAAAAGCTGTTTTCTTATAACCGCATACTAGGTTCTCCACCATGCAAACAAAGTATACATTTTTGTTAAAATACTTTTTATAATTGCTAAATTAATTTTTTGCCCTGTAAAATGGATAAAAAAGTTATTTCTATAAACTTGGAAATGTCCGTTTATTTATTAAAGATTTAACAAACTTGAACAGCTTAAAGCGTTTTAGGCTGTATAACGATTTTTTAAAAGTTATAATACGTTTACGAAGCAAAAATTTGTAAATTAGCGCATGGTGGGAATTATTTTCGGTTGGCCTTCATTGAAAATGTTATGTTTAATCATACTTGAAAATTTTTCCAAAAAAATCTTCTTGAAAGGAAATATTGTATATGGAATGCGATGTTCTTTAAAGATATCCTCTGGATATTTCACCCGTAAACACAAATTATGCTGAGAAATGTAAACGGAGATTCTCCAAGTGATGTCTGGTTTTGTGCGGTCTTCAGCCGAAATATGTAAAATTAAAAATATGACGTATTTCCCCCTGGACGTATCTTCATGGATTTGGCCTGTACCTCTCTTCCTCCCCTATACCCCCTCCCTCGCACCCTTAAGCCTTAGTAGGCTTAGCGCACTACACGCAAGGTTAAGTCTACGCCGCGACTTCGTCTACAGCATTGAAAGCCAAAGCTGATTTCACACCGGTTGCGTTTCCAATTGTGTTTATTTGGGGGATAAATTAGGTTATGGCCTAGACAGGAGTGTCGTAACGTTCTAAGTGAATCTCTTCGCACTTCTGATGGACGAACATCGACAAAACTGCATCGTAATTAGATATAGGAACCCATTGAACCTAAATAGCTGCTCTATATACACTGTATTAGTCTTAAGGGGTGGCGACCCTGGCTACTTTCATGTACCTACATGTATATTGAACTGACCAAGGCCCGCCCTTTGTTCAACGTTTAACCTTCTCAAGCAAGATGACCCCGTTTGAATACGTTCAGCTACAATAAAAGAAGCTCTCGATGAAAATCAATAGGTCCTAATTTTAAGAAAACCCTTCTAAATTGTCATGCTTATTGTTTCCAAACATAATATGCAATGCTGTTTTAGAAATACATGTATCAAAGTACCCAGATAACCTTTAAATTTACTTTAATTTCTTCACCTTGAGCGCAGATTTTTTTCGAGTTATGTTTTTTTATTTATAAAAAGGTAAAATATACATGCACGTGCATTATTTTATTTGAGTTATTTACTTTTCACATCAGAAACGATGAATTAAGATTCATGCAAATCATTGCGACGCATCCCAAGTGCGTCACAGAAACCCATGTTAAATTTTTATTGACATTTCCAAAAAAAATTGCTTGCAGAAGTGGACAAAATTCAAACCACAACACAAAAAAGAAATTAGAAAGCATTGTTCTAGACCAAATTTCTAGGTTGGAAATAGTAAAACGATTTCACGATGCTAAATCCTAAAGATAATAAAGCTAAAAAAAAGTTAATTTCTGTACCTATTAAACCGAATTTAACTTTATCCTTCTCTCCATATGATGAAGCTTCAGCGTAGCCTGCTGATTTTTTGGATAGGTTAGAGGGTCGCCTTAAGTAACTTCTAGCACGTTCCCACTGCCATTCATGGCACGGAGGGCTGTTGTGTGTGTGGGGGGGTTAATCTTCAAAGCGTGCCTTTGCTTTCGGTCTATTCCACCCTATATTTAGCGCGCCCAAATGTTTACGCTTAGGCGAGCGTAAAGCGAAACCTCGTCGGAAGTCACGTGTTCGTCGAACGAAGCCTAATCTTTATGCGCAGATAAAACTGGCGAATCTTGCACCGTTTTAAGGGGGCGGTCGAGGGTAAAGCGTTTTCGGGCTGTACGCAATTTTCGCACGGTGAAATGTCGCCCATTTCCGAGTTCACCGTTTAATTGAAGTCTTTTTTTGAAATTCCCATAAGGCCGTCAGAGCTAAACGCCTTTAATCGCCGGTTAACAAGCGCTCGATGAAGATAATCCTGAAGTAACAATACGCAATTTTGTCCCCAATTTTATTTGTATAGATGTCAGCAATTTGTAGTTCTCAGTGTAATTAACAACTATTTAGCACGCATGAAAAGTGGGTGGAATTACGCATATGATATAATTAAAATTAGAAATATAAAATATAAACTAAACTGCCAACTACTGTATGTGTGCAGTTAGATGTACATTGTATGCCGTCAAACTTCAGGCATAAACAATATGCAAGTATCTTTATGTTTTAAAGTCAATAATTCCTCACAAAATCACAAACATTTTGGGACAATTTTTAAGCCTTTAATTTTTCTCATCAATTTCTACCGAATTTCTGACGTGTTACATTCTGCATTTGTCAAAAGATAACGGCGGTGAAAAAGACTTTAATTTTGCATTATTTTCCATGAATGCCATCATAAATATTTTCGTAAGGAATAAAGGTTTAGCCTAAAGCAAGTTGCCATGACAATTACAGTATAATAAAGTGCAGGTTATTTTACCTTGATTTTGAGTCGCTGAATGGGCTCCCCATGCCGATTTGTAAGTTGGTTCTGCAAAATAAAACGACAAAATATTTAGTCAACTTCGCTTGGATTATCAATTTCATCAAATAAATAAAAGTAATGGAAATCAATAGGGTAGGCGTAACCCTTAAACTGCGTGTTCCAAACATAAACATTAAGACAATGATCTAGTTTTTTCCACAACTGGTCATGGCATTTAATAACATTAGCAATGTATCCTAACAAAATCAATGAAAAAATATAATCAAACATCTTCTTGACCTAGAAAACACATGCATTGCATGTATGCTTTGTGAAAAGGCATATTTAAGGGGCTGCTTTTGAAACACCTCGATTAAGGTTTCAAGCGACGCTTGGATTCCTTTTTTGGAAGCCGCCTTGTTTATCCAGGTTTAATATTTTAGCACACCAATAGGGTTTTCGAACATGAAGTGCTAAAATGCGCTTTGCGGTGGCACTAACTCGTATAAGCCATATTTGGTGCATTTTTCAGATCAATTTTTGTGTCAAGTCACGGTTGATTCACATCTAGCTGCCACGTGGTTTGCTCAAAGATACTTTTGGGTGAACTTATCGTTATCACTGCTTTATTTATTTTATCCCCATGTATATATTTGTTGACATGTCAACATTTGATCAAACACACTTACATGGTTTGAGTTTGGATTTTTTTACAGGCAAACAACATTTTATAAAATAATGCGGAAGGTAAATCATTTTAACCGAAATTGTTTGAAATTGTTCGCATTGCTGTTTATGCTGTTAATGGTCCGCTTCAGTGCCTTCCTTGTTTCATATTATTTTATACAATATTGTTTACTTTAAAAAAATTTAACATCGAAAAAAATCCAAACTTAAACCTTTAAGGCGTATGTTTGATCAAATATTGTATTTTTTCACGTTTGCTTTTCATGAATAGATAATTTTTACCAGATTTACATGGGCAAAATTAAAACATCTCAATCATTTCGACCAAAGATTCACATGTCATAGATTCACATGGAACCACGAAAAATCATCAAATAAATCACATTACCGGCGAATAACATCGAAAAATTAGCGATGCTTCCAGGAACGCTTCGCGTCAGATAATCCGGCGTGGACTGCTTCATGGCGCCGAACCGCTCAAGGTATTTTCCCTCGAAATACAGTTTATAACCTGGAATTTCACGAAATCTTAGGCGTTCGCGGATCTCGTTGTGGGCGACGACCCCTCATTGCCGCCGGTCAAGCGTAGCTCCTTTTCACGCCGAGAAATCATGGAGGAATTCACAAAAATCCGAGCTAGTTTTTCGCGCTCCGATGACGTCACGATGCCAATCCACAGGTGGGCGTCCCCGTCGATTCGAACGGGACAGGATCCCGTGAAGTTTTTTTTTTGTGCGGAGACGGATTTCCGTAGTTTGTCAGCTGCTTTCCTTCCGAACTGCTTCCGAAAAGAAAGGCTTATTTCCGAGTGGATATTGCGTGCAGCCGCCCAAGCCCTGTTAACCGCTGACCGTCATCCCAATGGACTTCAAACTTGGGTTTGCAAGTTTTTTTCAAACTGGACTTTTTCGCATTTTTAAATGAGGATGAGGTTGAGGAGAGAGAGATGCACATCCAGAGCCCGTGGAACGCGACGCTTAATTGTGGGCCGCACGCGGTGTGTGAACGCGCGCTCTCTCTAGCCTCCCCTCCCCTCCACCCCCCACCCCATCCCTCCTCTTGCAGCCGCTTCCGCCCCGCCAATTCGCATCCAGAATCCCGCTTCCGCTTTGGCGAAGGGCCAATGGGAGCGGCGCGGATCGATGGCCGGTTGGCCAATGGCGGCGAGGGGGAGGAGCCAGCGGGGCACATGCATCGCCCTGCACGGGAAGACCATGCATGCAGAAAGACGTCCAATGCGATGCATGCGGGATGCCTTTTTAAAAAGGCATCAAACGAGGCCTATATCAGTGGTTTAGGTCTCCCTCATTTTTGCCTCAAATACTTGTTCTTTGCCTGTTTAGCAAATAAAGTGAGCATTCAAATTGAAGCTTTACTATACGACTGTTTCCTCATTTTTGCCTCAAAAACGTTATTTTGTATTAGTTGAATGTTCACTAAAAAACCAACATAATGAGACCTCCTGAAACCAATTTTTTTTTTAAATAGTTATTTATAAGTTAATTGGACAAATTTTAGTATTAAAAATAACACTAATGGATGAGCAACTATAACAAGCATTTACAGCAAAAAAGTGTAGTTTATTGTATGATGGGCTTTCTTATCGATGATGGATGTTAAAAGGTGTTCATATTTTCTTCGGCATTCTTCTTGATCCTTTCCCAGTGATTAAAAATTACTGCCCTGGGTCCGCTCCGAGTCAAGCTTGAAATAAGAAGCAGCTGCTATTGCCATATTCAAAATGTCTGCTTCAATTGGTTTCATTTATTTTGTATTCAGATAGAAAGAACATGCTAATTCGGTCCGTTTTCAGAGAATATACACAACATTGCATTCGTTTATATTCTTTTAATACAAAAAAAAAATTATCATGATTTTATTGCATGAATTTATGTATGTTCAGTTGGAGGTATAGTGTTATGAACCTTTATTATATATGCACTGTGACAATATAGTTACAGTATTTAATTGAATCGTGCATGGTTGATCCGGTCTTTCTTTTGGATATGCTTCTGGCTACAAATCATTTTAAAAATAATTGTTGACACTTAATTCCTCTTTTATTTGTTGATCTAATTCGCATTATACTTATCAGAATTTATTTCCAAGCAGTATAAGTTATACTTTTTACAGAATTGTTCTTTTCAAAAAATTGGATTGGTTATTTCAATGTTATCAAATGTCAATATTTAGGATTTCATCTGTAACGTTTGAAAAGATCTCACCGGAATGTGATTTTTTTAGGAAGGTAATTGGCCCGCTTCTATGTGGCGCACCTCTATAGTCAGTGGCGCTCGAGTCCTCTTTTAATGTTTGTTATTTCGTTGGTTCATTTGTCTTTTTTATTTTATTCGTACGTTGAGTGGTATATCTGGTTTAATACGGCCTCGGTCTCTTTGAAATGCGCCGGCGCCTCGCTGTTGTTCCCGTGAGGACGTGCAAAAGTGTGCTTTGGCGCACGGAAGCCGGAAAAACACAACTTTTCCTTCCTTCCTTCCTTCCTTCCTCCAAGTTTCCTCTTTTCAATCTTTTTGCACCAAACTCACAAAACCCGCAATTGCAACGTGAGCTTCCAACGCTCGCGTGCACTTGCCACCACTTTTATATACGTGTAGAGCTAGTTTCGGCATACGCCTGCGTTCGGCAAAACGGAAAGAAAAACAAAGATTTCCATAATCGTAGAGAACTACATGGATGGAAAAATCTTCATGTAGTATACTATAATATCGACACTGAACATGGATACCTTAAATTTATTTATAAACCGTCCACGCTTCGCCATGCAGACGTTCACATTTTTGTTATTTTTAAAAATAACATTTTCGCTTTTTTTTTACCAATTTTATTCCTGATAATTTATTAAAATGTGAACTCACGAAATCAAATTCCTCTATGCATGTCTAAAAAATAAGTCTACGCTATAGATATCTTTTTATGACAGATCTGTGTCCCCCCCAAAAACAAATCAAATCATTTGACAGGCTAGATTGTCATGTTATCTTCTTATTTTATAATAACATAGCCTATCTGGTGTGTAAATATTTCAGCAACTCCTGAAATACTGATATAGCCCTGGAATTTTAATCTGAGCTATTCTAATCTGGAACGAGTGAAAATGCAATAAAATGGTTTAAGAACAAGTTGTTACGATGCAAAAGGGTCTAAGTGCCAACCCTGTGTTTGTGAGGTCATCAGAAAAATGCTCGAAAAATAAATTACCGTTTATTTAATGTTTTGATTTGAGCATGGCGGAACTAAAATTTATCTGTTGCACTTTTATCCTGCTTAACTATTGTTAAGGTTTGATTCATAGATCATTTTTAATGTTGCGATTTTTTGGCACATGGATCCTTTTTAATTTAAACTATTCAATTATTTTCGGAGCTCTTATGATACATTTTTGTTTGTTGTGTGTGTGTTGAATTTGGCTGCAAACGAAACACAATCATATTTCAAAAGTCTTTTCCACCCCAACTTGATTTTCTCCATTCCCAGGATTTAGGTACCTTAATTGTTTCAACATTGAAGGAAATTCACCAAATATCTATAAATAGTGCTGCGTGTCCATTGTACTCGATTAATTTCTTTCGTTTTGCACTCGAGCGTCCTGCTCGTGCCGTTGGGTCGCGTGCCATTTCTATGGTTCTTAAAATCACGCTTCTGTTTGCACTCGTCTTCATACGAAGAGGACGAACAGCTTTAACGTGAATGGCGTTTCGGACTATGGCCACTATTTATAGCGTCCGAGAAAGCTGACCACTTCAATCGATGTTCTTTAATACTTCGCGGATTAATCGCCACGTGAGGCATGCGTCGCAAAGAGGACGAAGAGGAGGTCGATCAACAGAACGCCTGCACTTAGCCTCTTTGCCCCCTAAATGGACAATGGTCAGTCTGGGGAAGTGGACGCTGTTGCGCCAGATTCCCTTTTAATTTGACCTTCGATCCAATATGGCAGCTTTTAAATAAGGAACCCTGATTCGGTTAAATGTTGTACAGAATCAAATACGTTAAAGTTTCACTAGGGGAACTCGACCCCAAAAATGGGCAATCACTGCTTGCACTCTTTACAAAACCTTCCTGCCAACCTTTCGGGAAGGCTATGATGTGGGTATTTTGAAAACATGTCTCTAAACATATGTGACACATGCGTCGCCAGAAACATTTTGATTGCTTCTGTAAATTCTCACTTGATCCAAACTGTTATTCTAACTGTATAATACTGTACTGAGCAAAGAATTGAATTAAAACACCCCCTTAAATGTGGCTCTCTTTTGGTGCATTTCGGCTATGCCTGTTTGACCACCTTTAGGGGTAATCCTCCTACACGATCGGTATTACCGGCAGTAATATTGACAGTACTGTACGCCGTAGATCAATATTTCAATTTCCTTTTAATGCGCACCTTATTACGGGCGAAACAAGGTATCATCTAACTATACTGACTAGGGCGTATCTACAATGTAGTTATACATGCACGTAAGCAGTAATAGGTAATTTCCTTATTTTTTAAAGTACATTTTCAACTTTTGAAATATTAAGTACAAATTTCAAATATAATCGGTAAACATTTCTTCCGTTTTTGATAGTCACGAAAAAAATTTCTAACAACCTGAATACGTCAAAAAAGTTTAGAAAATTAAGGTCTGTGGGAACAACATGTACATGTATATATAAAGAGTATTACTGATCGCGTGAGGTAATTTTGACGAGCACAATATCGTTGATATTGAAAGTATTACTGATGGTTTTTAATCGCCCTGAATTAGCTTCATGACTCAAGAAGAGAGCTCGCGCGTCTCGCGTGACGTCATGATCTGCGCGTGCATGCTCTGTGTGGAGGAAGGGGGAGTGGCGCTGCAGTCGCTGTTCGTCTAAGCGTAATGGACATATTAGGTTTTATCTGTAATTAGAAGTAGATCGCGTTTAACTTTTGGCTGCTCTCTCGCTCCGTGTTGCGATGCCCCGGGCTGCGCTCGCCGCCACCGGAAGTGTCGCCCTGGCAACCGAGATCGATTTGACTGCGTGCTCTTTTCCGTCGACGAAACGCAACTCGGGGCTTCGTTTGCTGCCTCGGTGAGCTTTTAGGCCTACTCTTGCTTCTTTTTCCACTTTTATACGAAAAAAATCTACGACTAAGGATATACACGTACGTAGCTCTGCATGTACGGCATATTATTATAAGGAGACGAGGAATGGAAAGGGGAAACTGTTCCTTAAAAGTGCGCAGTGATTGAGGAGGATGTGCTGCAAATGAATAAAAAGGGGACGCGAGGAGGAAGAGGGTGGAAAAAGATACTCGCTCTAAAACAATAAATACAATTGTAGAAATAGTCTTGAATTGCGGAAACTGATTTTCGATAACGGCAATAGTGTCTTCGACAAATTCAAGCGCCATCTATTGAGAGCGATGCGCAACAAGGTGTGCTGGAACAAAATGGCGACCGAAGATTCTGTTCTGGTGTTTTGTGCTCAACTGTCAAGGTGTTTTAGATAAAATAGCGTAACAATTTCTCTTCCCCTCTCTCTTCAAAAAATAATAAATTCACCTTCCCAAAAATTTTCCCCCTACCTAAAAAAAATTAACACAAAATAAAAAGGAATGAGAAGTAAATAATGTATTTGAATATCTATGTCTCAATAATAGTGCAAAACTATGTACGCACAGTACTGGATTTAAATGTGTGCTTTCCCTGGGCAACATGAAATTGAAGACCATTAATAACGAGCGAAGTTATATTTGTAGTCAATCACGACATGTCTGCATTAGAATTACAAAAATGAACCTAAAATGACCTTTAAATTTACATGTATTTTTTGTGAGTTTGTGGAGTCCCCGGACACCTGTCCCTACTTCATAAATCTGCCAGTATTACAAGTAGAATGTTGATATTGTTTCCATCAAGTATTTGCATGGTTACACTTTTTTTTCAAAACTGTAAGTTATCTAAATAATTAATTTTCTACGAAATACATTGGCTTAAATGCAGTTGTAAAATTCAATTATCTTACGAAGCTAGTTATATTATTTGTTGCATAATATTTATATGAGACCAATTTCCTACGTGTCAGAAATAAATTTGAGAAACCTTACAAGCCACGCAATAGCCTTCTTAAATTTGGAGAGAGCGTGTTTGTAATACTTAAATGGACACTAGAAATTGAAAGATATCGACCATTCCATTTACTGTTCAGCCAGAAAAAAGTACACCGTACTTCTCAAGCTCACAAAACCCAAAGATTTACTGTAAATATCATTAACTCTAAGTTGTAATGCTAAAAGTTATAGGTACATGATTCCCATTGAATCGAAGTACATTTTTTACGCAGTATATCTTTATACTCGAATTAAATTCTGATATCGTTTTTTCAATGTACATGTTAGGCCTTCAATTCTTTAAATCCAATAAGATCATAAGCGCGCTATGTACAACATAACACCATAATTATCCTCCATGGTTCCTGATGGCTTTTTAAACACGATCGTTGATCGCTCGTCGTGCATTTCGCAAGTATACGCATAGCGTTCACCGCTGTTGGTAAAACGAGAATTCGTCGTGCACGTGACCGCTAATGGAAGTCCATTGTGTCACGTGCGATCGCGTGCCTCTAGCTCGGGGTATCGGACACGTGCGAGCGTCAGCGTCTCCATGCCCAGCGTACCGTGCATGCCTCATGCGGTAGCCTCATCCCCATATTTTTTGGGGATTTTTTTTTCTTTCTCTGTCTCTCACTCATTCTTTCTCTCTTTTTCTCTTTGCACTTGACTGATATTTAGGCCTACAGTTGATACGCGTGCATTTTTGGTCGTGTGTTTTAGCTTTCACCGCCATGGAGATTGCTTTAATTACAGATGATTAGATACTCTGTGCCCGGCCGTTCACGTTTTCCATAATGCATTTAGGCCCCCCTCCCTTTGCTCCCCTCGCTGATTCGGCCTCAAAATTCACTTCTGATCGAGGATTAAATTGCAATTATTAAGGAAATCGATGGGCGCTTAAACAGCTAGCCGACTAAACACCGTCTGAAACGTTGAGTGGGTAGGCACAGCGAGGGCTGGTCGTATTAATAGCGATTTGGGGTGTTTATTACGGCTAATTTGTGCATGTACCTTAAAGCTCTCTGCCAATGCAATGACGAAGAGGTCCGCATTGATATTTCGCGCGACTATCTTTGAACGTTTGCAATAAAAATTCATCAAATGCATTAATTCAGTACAGGTGGATTCATGAATATCCATATACGCATGTATGTATATGCCTATGCATGTACAGTGTATGCTGGTTTTGTAAGTCCATTCATCCACGTAGACTCTGTTTTTGCATTTTTACATTTGACCATATTCAAAAATAAGATCATGTATATTACAGTAATTTATATACATGTTGAAATTTAATTTACTTGTACATTGGCATACCTAAGGGAAGTGATAGCTATGATATCGTCTTTATTAGAAAATTGGATATTCTTCGTATGTGACCAAGCATGCAGTTATATATGGCCATGTATCGAGTTATACATGGCCATAAATGGATCATATATTGCCAATTATACCGTAAATAAATTCATAAATGACCATATTTTTGTTTTCTACCCGGGTATAGTCACTTGTATTTCCAGTACAAGTCTAATACATGTTGAACATTGAAGTAGAGGAAGGTTGCAGTATAAGTAATTATTTGGTAGTATGGTAACCATGCATGGTATCCGCTATTTAGTGGATCTATTAAAAATGCCTATTAAAGAAATCTTTGATAAAAAAATGATTGAAAGAAATGTAGGCCTACATGTAATTCAAAATTGAAATAGGCAGACGTTTGTTTTTAAATGACAACTACGCGTAGGACTATTTGCTCGCCTTACCAAAATTTTGAGATCAGAAGAGGTGCGGCTTATACATGTATGTGCACGTTTCATAAATGTCGATTGCACCCCTTTCAAATTATCCCGAAAGTAAAACATGATAAAACTTTACCAAAGTAGGTATTGGTAGTTTGGTAATTGGTAATTTTTGGTAATTTGGTGATTTTTTTACGGGCAACTTTAATCTGTTACAAGAAAACAAACTGTATCTCCATAATAAACTAAGCAAAAAGTTACTTTTACGAATAATTCAACTTTTCTTAACACTCAGGTCTAATTTCATGATGCGGCTTATACGCGTACTCGGCGTATATGCTGGCAAATACGGTATTGCACGTTGGTATGGGCTTTAAACTTAAGCGAAAACGAACTTTGACTTTGATGTGACTAGATCTGTATAGTTTTCCCCCGCTAGGTGGCGGCTGACGGGCAGCAGCTGGTGACCGAATGGGAGCCACTGTTGCTCTCTATTTAAATTCACGCTTAAAAATGAAGGTATTTACCCAAGCGGAACGTTTCCCACAGCCATGATCCTGAGGGTCACCCTAACCACCCTTGCGCCGTTGACTACGGGGGAATGGGCCCGTGTACGAATGGAGGTTCCACTCGGATGGATGGGAACGAGCATCGAAACCGTTCATTATGTCGGTTGGGATGAACGGGACCTTGTTTGTTTAGGACGAAAACATTTAACGCAGTTCGCTTCATTACCTGTTTGGCAGTCCCACAATGGAAAAGCCGAGATAATTAATGGGGGACCAGTTAGGTTTAACAGGTCCGTATTTAACTTCAATTAGAATGTCTCTCGTGGTAGCATCACAGTTCGAAACAGATTTGCTAATAGGCAATAGCCGACGCTCCGCTAGTTTAATTCATACGTCAAACTTAGTTATGCTTTTACAAAAATGTAACCAGCTCGTTTAAGACCACACAAAAGGATGCCCACCTTGCTTTATTATAATTGCAAAATTATTTTTTTTCTAAAGTAAAATTGGTCGTCCACTTATTAATATTTGTTTTTATAATTTGAAAATGTCCTGTTAATTTATGTATGTCTTCGAATGTTTCATTGAGAGAGAAAAAAACCCCTTTTCGATGCATTGCAGGGAAACACCTGTTTTGGAGGTTGCATAACTGTTTCTCTTTCAAGGTTATTTAGCTTTTTTATTATAAATAATTAAGGCTTTTCAAATTACAAATACTCAAACCTTAGCAGACTACCAATACAACACTGCGGAAAATAAATCTAACAATTATAATAAGTATAAGCAAAAACTGGGTTTGGTGGGCATTAAAGTTACTAATTTTCATATTTCAAGTTTATCTATTACTAAATCAATTTAGGATGTTAAAACATAAATCCGGGAATTTGAGCTTCAATCGCATTCATAGCATGACTGATTAAAAAAATTAAAAAACAACAATGATAGTGCAGGATGAACTTTCCCTTCCCCCCCCCCCATTAATCTCGAATACACGGACGATTTGGTCGGTCGAAACTAAAATTGTGACGTCACCAAGATGGCGACTATGCGCCAGATGGGTTCAATACGTTTCGTTTCATTTTGCTCAGTTTGTGGCGAAATGAATTAGGCGTCGTCGTGTGGGAAAATGCGGAACAAGTTGTTCCCCAGAGCATCCTTTAATAGCATGCCTTCGCCGATTAAATAACGTTGAATGGGAGCGCATTATGCGCCCAACGTCATAGAAGGAGAATCGTCCATTTCTAACCCCTCTCGTTCTGCTCTCTCGAATCCATGGCTTTTCAATCCATTATCCCCTCCTCCTCCTTTTCTCCTCCCCCTCTTTTATCCCTTTTTTCTCTCTCTAAACGCAATATTGTCATGAAAAATGAACTGTGCGCTGTCGCTCACCAGCCGCTAGGTGTCGTACTCAGTCGAGCAGAACCCTAACGCCACGCCCCCCGCGTCACTCAAGGACGGTCGGCGCGTGCGTCGCTTCAAGCGCCACCTGTCAGCAGTAATGAGAAGGAAGAAGCGCACATGCATTTGTAAAATCAATTTAAATCCTGTTAAGAGCTCTACGCGTTTGGTTTAACTAACCCAGTTATTTTTAAATTCAACAAATGGTTGTGTTATGCTTTGAAGTTTTCCAGCGTCCTGTTCCTTTTTTAAATTAGAATTAATTTTACTCATTATGAAACAAATTGGAAACGCTGTTGTTCTAGGATGCAGAAACTTATTATTTGTGGTGACTGGAGGAGTACGCTGGAAGTTCCAGTGATATGAGAAGGAAATCTTGACGTTATTTTATCGGTATATTGAACCCCTGTATGCGGGCAATTGGGGCGTACATTAAAGCTAGCGATAATTGCCGATCCTCAGTGTGAAATTTCAGTGCTTGGGAATGAAAACGAAGCATAACGGTTTAAGATGCTAATAGGGAAAATTCAAGCATTGTAATATAAGTCCACGTTTCACCATTCACCAGGCCCTTGAGCAGGAATACAAAATGGAAAGGGGATTCCAAATTAATAATAAAAAAAATTGGCAAGAAATATGCAATAATTTGCAGGGAATCGCGGGGAAATTCTCGTTTGTGGTTAGTTTATCTAAAAATTCTACTTCCCACTTTATTAAAACACCAAACAAATAAAAGCCATTTGTGACATTTTTTCGAATACTTGAGCCACAGTTCTGGACTTATTCCTTATTTACAATAAAAACAAGGGAAAAACAACTTAATAAGGATAGTGGTCCATGGATGAAAAAATTAAGTTTGCATATACGTCCATTTAACTTTTCCGTCTACATGAAACATTTACACCAATATTACCGATTAAAATTATAGGGGAATTAAGTATTGCTGTCAAATATGTTTTTGATATTGCTCTAATTTTTTAAAAATTCTGTTAACATTTTTCCTCGAATTATGAGGGGGAGGGACTGCAAAGGAGGAGCGCATACGCTTCACGTTGAAGTAAACATATAGATGAACCTCATTTTTTTCATTTGAGATTGGATCGCCGCATTGCATGCCGGGCACCCATATCCCATATTGAAATTGATCAGAATGTTAAATCGAAACTTAGGGGTAAATGTATACGATACGATTCGCGATTGCGGCTGCTGCTGCCATTCAATCGGCCTTTGTGTCGCTTGCCAAAAGATGAAAAGATTGGACGATATTTATGAAAACCAGATTTTGCTCTCTCTCTCTTTCTCCTTCACCCCTTTTTTATCAACCGAAATTTGATTCCGGCACGCAGCTTCGCAACGGATATCTTGGGCGTTAGCAATGAAACCCCTTACTATAGGACCTCCTCGTATTGGGCGCCCTCTATTGGGAGGTGCCGAAGAAAAACTCGCCTAAATAGACAGACCAAAACTAAAATGCATTTTATTCGGCGCCCAAACTTTCGGCCGTAACTTTATAGCGGTCTATCTCGATGGATTCGAGAATGCTTTCAGACTCGCCGGAAGTGACCCCCCCGTGGGGCTGGCCGCCACTCGCCGCTAGGGGGAAACGCCACGTATTGGATATTGAAATGTTTTTCATGGCTCTTAATCGGAATGCGAGATCGGGCCTGGGGAATCGCGTTAACCGCACTCTTATTTCCCGTCGAAGGCTCATTTTCCATTTGTGCTTTTTTCTTCTCCATCCTCCCCCACCCTGCTGCATTCAAAACCATTAAGATAGAGGCAAGTCGTGAATATTCGGCTCAACCTCCGTGCTTGGGCACTTCCAATAAATCAGCTGTTACCGAGCTGGGCTGACCAGTTGCCATCTAGCGAACGTTCCGGGAAACTGAACCTCGTTTGCAAACATTGAACGTGATGCTTTTAAACACCGACTCAGTAACTGTTATAGTGAGAAAAATGAGTATTTTGAGTAAAATGTTTGAAATTTGCACAAACGCACGCTTGCAACAACAAAATTTGCGGATAGAGGGAAGATGAACTCGGCATTAATTTGATTATTGTTCATTGCCAGTGTTTTAATTGGTCTAATTTTATCATTGAGTCTGTGCAGGCACAGTTAGAATATTAAACGAATGAATAAAAAAAAATGCTCAGAATATTCAAAAAGATAACAAATGTGTATACATTTAAGCACGTGATTGGAAGTTAATATATTAAAAAATGTACCATATTTTCTAAGTTACCGTACTTCAAAAATATAGCATATACAGAGTATATTCAATAGAATTGTATGATTTTGGATTTTTTCACTTTCAATTCTTTATATACTGTATAAATAAGTAGCACACTTTCGTATTATATGAAATACTGTGTGTATTAATGGACGACCAATTTTACACGGGGGTAAATACATTTGGTTTGTCGATTAAACTGATTTCAACATCCGTGTGACTTCACGACGGCAACAATGGGTATTCAATTTACATTGTCGCCTCTTTATCGCGGCCATTTTTGGTGCTTTGCGGTTTGGTTATACCAAGCCTTCAATTTGTAGGAAACCCGAAAATGATGATGCGATAACTGCATAGGATCCCCTTGCTCCCCCTAAGGCCTCGTTCGCTTATTATTATTATTATTCTCCGTTTCATTCGCTGCATACACGGTTGACCCTCCGTTAATTTAATGATATTCATAGGCGATTCCATCTTTTGTCCGTCATTATGAATACCATGCGCGGTGAATTCGCTATATTTTCGACTCTTTTTGATTTCAAATGCGGTTGGTCGGTGTGTCGAGGGGTCCCTTAAAGAGGCCCTTTGTGACGCGCTCGTGGCACGTGACACGCCGCGTGTCGCCTGTAGATGGCGTCGCTGAGCTTCCGTCCTTTTTCATCATTTCCGCCGGTTATCAGACGCTCGGATCAGACGTCATTGCTAATTAACTCACATTGTTGGCTATTTGAAAACCGAAATCTATCAGAGGGTTGTTTTCGGCTTGGTTTGGTCATCGACTGTTTCCTCCCTAATCTGAACGTTAATATTTGGTCAGCCGTTATTAAAGCGCATTCATTTCTAGTTTTTTTTTAGGAATATCAAAGGCGTCATCTTGAATTTAAAAAAATTTAAATAGGGGCCATCCATATGGGACGTTTATCGTAGTCTTTATTTCTGTTATAAATTAAATGTGTCAAACCATAACGTTGTGAGTGTTCGACCTCCAAATTATTTTTTTTTTAGTTTATTACATTATAGAGGCCATTCCCCGCCTGCTATAGTGGTGAGAAAGCAATTAGGACAGACGAATGCCTTGTGGAATGAACATAATGCTAATATGAAACATTTTGTAGTAGTCAATACCTGATTATTAGTTGATTGGATGGAAAGAGCAGAAAATTATTATAACACAAAAAACTGCAGATATCCAAGGAAAAATTAAAAGGAGGCACATACGACGTTATGGAAATTTTTCTACAAAAAACCCAATTGTATCAGTAAGTTCTCGTTTCTGTTTTCGTAATTAAAATTCAACGGTGTTCAACGCATGAAATTATTGTTTGAATGAAATCAATATTTTGCAGTCGATTTGTATATTTTTCACAAAAGAATTCAATTTTTTCCTTCTCTTGAAAAGTCGATTTTGTTGGCACCCTATTACGTCAAATTCAATCAAAACAACATCGCATTTCCAATTCATATGATTTCAAATTTTAATACATATATCTATATTCGGTCATTCGACCTTTGATCTCGTAATTAATGTATAAAATCCGGTATGATTGTTAAAAATGACATCTCTTGAAGACGTTATTGTTTGTAGGTCGTTATATTAGATAAATCAGACTGAAAAATGATATATTTTGAACAGGTTTTTTGACGTCATTTTGGGACGCCATTCTTAACAATGTCTTATAAATGTGTAATTGACTGAGTTGTTCTATTGAAGTTGTTAACTGTTAAACTCTCGCACCTTTGTGACTTTATGGCGTACTTTATGGACGGCTTTATGCAATAACAAATTCCAATGGGATAACGTTGACATTTGTCTCATATGTTAATGTTTTTGAATTAAACTCAAGACTGTCAAGATTTCTAGTTCCTTTATTCTTTAAACGTCTTCAGCCAAAAGTGGCCCAACTGTGTTGTTTGCTATATTTAGTAATATAGGTCATCATCAAAGAGGGTCATGCTTTTTGATGTTTGATTTTGTTAGTTGCAAGGTTTGTGACACCACTGGCGGGCGCCATTTATAATTTAATCAATGCACCATTTGGAACATTGACGTAAGTTCAATCAATCATGATTATTTTCTAAATTAAAAGTTTAAGAGGAGACAACCACAGCTTACCTTTGGTTAGTCGTAGCGAATGGTTTTCTGACAACGACTCGAATAAGGAACTGTAACTTTTTGAAACACCTGGAATGATAAAATAAAAATTTCATGAGCATGAACAGCAAAAACGCTCATGTCATAAAATTTCAATATTCGACTTCCGACCTTATAATCAGTAGACCGTTAAAACATGGAAAGTTTTTTTTTTTTTAAAAAGTACGTCATTTGAGCCGTCATTGTTAATAGATCACCTTTATGAAAATTTGTGTAACGCATAATTAAATTTTAAAAAAAATGACCAATGATTATCCAAGTTTAATTTCCAGAGTGCTTATAGGACTCGTATGCTCGAAACAAATTTATTTCAATTTG
This sequence comes from Rossiulus vilnensis, assembly GCA_034700785.1. Taxonomy (NCBI): domain Eukaryota; kingdom Metazoa; phylum Arthropoda; class Diplopoda; order Julida; family Julidae; genus Rossiulus; species Rossiulus vilnensis. The sequence continues at coordinate 35,624 of JAQIXS010000168.1, read as the reverse complement.
TGTGAATAGCGTGTTTAAGCTTTGCACGTTTCCACAAAAGTTCCCAACATGGGAATAAAGTAATTAAAAATGAGTTTTAAACGTCACTCATTTCACCGCCGTATGGCGTCCACAAGCGTAATTTGACCCCTAAAATGATGAGCAGAACTAAGTTGACGAGTCATTCGCCTATCAAACCGTTTCAAAAGGATCCTATAATAAATTATCATCCATCCTATGTGAATTCTCGCTCGATTCCCATCCCATGCAATAATAACACGCATGGTACGCTGCATATTTACGTGTGCGTGTTGCATATTCATAGGGGAGGCTGCAGTTCCTAAATTGACTAAGTATTGGTGGCGATGACGCGCACAAATTAAAATTTACAGAGCCACAGGTCATTAAGGGTACCACTAATGCACTCGATGTCATTGTGAACGTTTCTATTGGTGTCTTTTGAACCTGAAATCGCCACGAATATGGGAATAACGTCAGGCTAAACGATATTAAGCACGTTGTTTATAAATGGGAGTGTTCAGCCTTATTCTAAATATTATACAATGTAAGCCTAAACGAGTTAAGAACTGTTAAACATTTTCTAAACTTCAAATTGAAAGTAAGTGCATGAAAAATTGTTCGGGATGGGTTAACACTGACCAGGAATTGTCAGGGAACTAGAGAAGTCAGGGAAATTTTCATTATTGCCATCATTAACTTATTTGATGCACATGCCAGCCCGGACATCTCATGAATTCCTAAATGTGCCTCCGCTAAGCTGGGGAACATACCCCTATATTCTATCCCACTTTCAATTTGAGTCATCAACGTATTGCATTTGTGCCATAAGGTTTGAATCCCCTTCGAGCATTGTTGCTCGAACATGTTTTCACGAAGCCAGTGATTTTTTTTTCTCTCCAAAAACCTGGAAAAGTCAGGGAAGTTAAGAATTGAATTGTGGTGGGAGACCGTGTAAACTTTCCCACAAAGCAGCGCATCTTCCGAGGATGCAAAGCGCCCTGTATGGGTCCTGCTAGAGGTCTTTAAAACACCTTTAAACTTCCTATATCCGCGTAGTTTACATGGGCTCGTATACAGCGGCATCCGTGTATACATCCATTTTAGCTTATCTCCTAGCTGGTACACTTATCGGAGTGCTCGAGGGAGAGGGTGGGGGTAGGGGGAGGGCAGGAGCGGCGATAACACTCGTCAATATTCACCGCATCGTGTAGTGCCAAAGCTGATAAAGGCCAACCAGCAACCATTATCACGCCCAAACCCCACTCTAGCCTCCATGGGATCCAGCAAGCAGCAGCAGCAGCCCCTTGCCAAGCGCTTTACTCTTAGTCTTTGGCATCCATCACGGCATGTGCATGTAGCCCTGGGGCCGAACGCATTTCGTGTCCTAATGCACGAGCGCCGAAGGAAGTGCGCCTTATTGTCTCACGGGCGCCGCATAATTAAGACGCCCCAATTTTCTAAGACGTGTTTTCGTCGAGAGCGATAAATTAGCGAGTTCCTGAGCTTAATCTCCGTCAACGAAATCTCGTATCGCGTCTTTAATTGCCCCACATTTAATGAGTTCCTGCGACGATGCGGCCATTCAGAGTCTGGAGTTGAGCTGCAGGGAATCTAAGGAGTTTCCACGCTGTTAAGATAACGTTTTCAATTGTTTCTTATCCAAATTGCTCCTTGCTTCGGGCGACCCCTAGGGGTGAGAAATGCTTTTGGGCGCGTGCCTAGCGACTTCAGTTTTCATTTTGAATATGATGTAGTCTTCGTTTTTTCTTCGGTTGTCTTATTTGCTGCTATTTACTAGATGATATAGCATTTTGAGGATTTTTAGTTGGAGTCAAATCGACATCAGTCCCGAGTTGTACTCGAGTGGAATTCGCACTGTCACTAATGATGGTTCTCTGGAATGAATCGCTTAAAGTGAAGATGAAAAATGGAAGTTTTTGTTTATAAATGTTCATCTCAATAGGTAGCCACTATCTGGATTAAAAGATTTAGGTCAATTCGAGAAACTATTTGCGTGAGATCAAAACTAACGAAGCTGATTGGTTCCAAAATATGATGTCTACACATGCAAACGTTCGTCATTTTTCGGATTTTCTTAAGTCTTTCATCTGGACTATCAAAACAATATGCTGAAAAATATGCAAAAAGTATGCGCTGCAGAAACGCATTGCACCTTCATGTACTTGGTTTGGTGATTTGCAAGGGGGTTATTTGAATAAAGGAAGTGTATAAATCGAAGCTAAGCAAGCTGCAAAGAAGCACGTAAACGGTTTAAACTGGCTTAAATGGAGGTGGGTACGAAACCTCCTGTTTCCTGTGTTTTGGGTAAATCAAAAATCAGTTTCATGCGAAATGAATCTGCTGAGTGATGGAGGTGTGTATGAAACATTAACATTATTGAGCATAATGAATAGATAATTAGATATATCGACATATATGTATATTCAATTGATGTTATTAACCACTATAATCGTGGGTTTGTAGGGTCGATACCCCCTAATAACCGTCGTTAGTTGTTGTAGTATATCGACAGGCCAGATCAAAGGCTGATAATTTCAGGAGAAAAAAATGTTATCGTGTGTGGCCACCTAGGTCCTAATGACATTATTAATAACAGTGTAGGGTGTCAGATCACCGTCTCTGACAGTTCCAAGTTGATGCTGTCTACGAAATCATCGTTGCACACTCATAAGACGCATGTTAGATCGCTGGTTTCTAGCAAAGAAACGTTCGAGAAGCAGGCGAATTTTTGCCAGAACGATGAAGTGCCAACTGATAAAGTGACAGAACGCATTTATCGATTTACTAGAGTTGGTGAATGTGAAAAGAGGTACTAATGGTTAGGTCACTCCGAGGGCTTTTTCCAGAGCTGGGTTTCCCAGCAGAGAAACCAAACGAATCGAGACGCGTTTTTGACAGCGATCATTTGGTGAGGAAATGAACGCATGGTGGCCAGTGAAGCGTTCTCTGGCATTGAAACTGACGCACGCTTGCCACTCGACCGACGATGAGCGTTTCTCGGACAAACGATCAGAACGTCACGCATCCAAAATGGCGACGTTGGCCGCCATATTGGCCCACGCACGTTCCGTTCCGCCCCGCGCGCTGGTGGCGCCTCACGCATGCGTGCATCCGCCACGTGCGCGTCTCTCTAACGACGCTTCTGCCTGGGCTTTCTTTTTTTTTTCCCTCTTTTTTTTCTCTCTCTCTCCTTCGCTCTCCCGTAATGAATGAAAGTCTGATTGCTCTTTCCAAGCTTCAATGGCGAAAGAGACCCTAAATTTCAGGAAATCCTGTCTCTTCTCCTTTCATACGCGCGCGCCATCGGGACCCAGATTTCCACTGCAGCCTCGCGTCTCGTTTACTAATTTTATTTGCGTCTCACAAAGATGACTTCGTTCGGGAAAGTTTTTTCACTGGCGTTTTCTGGCTGTCAGGCCCCAAGAAAAAAGCCAACTTCGTCGGCCATTATACAGCGTCTGCAGTGTTTATTCAGAGGGCCTCGAAAACGACTCTTGGCATTATCATCCTAATTAAGAGAGGCTTTTCTTATGCGGCATGGAGACGCTGGTTGAAGCCGCCTATAAACACTTTCAGCCTAAATTAGCGACTTGGTCGGGGTCGGACATTCGATCTGTATACATGTATATTGACCTGTGACCATGCTCGCCAACTTAAGCTAATGTGAACATAACTTCATTCCTTCATTTTAAATCTCCATTTATTGATATTTTTTTCTTCTTCTTAATTGAATGACTTATTTAGAAATGCTCACCAAAGCATTTAATGTTTAGAAAATTTCCATTTCTCGGTCACTTTAATCTAATAGAACGACATACTATCAATAACGGCCCCAAATGACGTCATTTTGCAGTTTGCATACCGAGTAAATGGTCAAATAACAAAAGAGATATGCATGTAGACGACTATAAAGTCAAACATCGAATGTCCTAACATGGACGTAGTTTATGTTAAATGTTGACTTCATGTTACTTCATTTTGATTGAAAATTGAAATCATTAAGCGTAGAAATAAGACGGCATTACGACATCAGTTTTTTGGTCAATTTCACTAATCAAACTGCCGTCAATTTTGTCCAGATAAAGTGGGCGATATTTCGGGCAGGGTTAAAACGTTAACATTTTGATGCACTGAAAATGATGGAATTAAATGTATTAAGCTGCACTCCTGTCCGTTTTTTTATGTATTTACTCCTTAAGATTATAAACAACCTACGTTGTGCGTCTTGTTTTAAGCATTTATATCAAATCATACCTTGTATGAAAGTGGTTGTTAATTCGACATGCCTTGAAGAATATTACCCGAAACACATTCATGGTTATTTTTCCACTATAGAGGTTAGATTGCTATGCCATGCATAAATGTTAAAAAATCAGCAAGGCATAGCAAAAAAGTCTCGTTCCCAATTAAATTTGGGTTCAGGGTAGGCCTGTTGTAGATGGTTGATATATTACTACATTTTTTAGATGAGTGACAACACGGTCCAACTAACCAATTGGGCAGGATGTGCGCTACATGTCCGTCTTCTGCTCGCGAGCACCACATACATATACGTGTAAGCGGTGATACATACATGTACACGTAGGCCTATACTTTGTATGGATATAAGCTTTCATAAGTTGGGAGCTCATTTGGGATGATGAGCAATCGTTTGAAAGCGAATGTTGCGCTCATCCATGAAGATAATGTTTTCACTTGATTAAACCCGATTTCCGAAAATGAACATCCAGCCATGCACTCCTTATTATTCCCGGTTTACTCTCCATTTAGTGCCGAACCGATATCGTAAAATGAGGGGCACTGAGCAACCACTCGCTCCTTTCGTTGCCAATTATTGCGATCCGTATTGCGCAGGGTCAATAGGTCAATTGAGGTCAAAGCGAACGCAGTATTATCACTTATGTGTATGGAATCTAGCTAGGCGATGTTAGTATTTGCAGGAATATTTTTTGAGAGAACATTTCTGGAAATGTTCGTATGTGTAATTTTGTTTCACGATGTAAACGTTGGAATATCCAGGAATTAGTTTGATCTCAGTTAAGGTTTTTTTCCTAAATCGAGATGTGTTTCGATTATTATAATAAACTTGCCAACAAAGAAACTGGCCAACCTAAACGTAAATTTATTTTGTTAAGCAAGTAGATATCCAATTTATAAGAGAAATGTCTCGTTTTGTAAACAATTTATTGCTATTAAAAATTTAACTAAAATTCCTCATTAGTTTTTTATGTGAAATGACTTTAAAAAACAATGAACCATGTGCATTCTTTTGGAACAATGCGTTTCTGCAGGAAATATGATGTTCTGAGATTAAAAAGTTGCAATGATAATGTTTTGTATAATTTTTTTGAAGCACGATGCATTATTTGTATCATTGGTGCGAATTTATGGCATTGCATTTACAGGCTACTCTCTTGCGAAATTCGAGATGAATTTTAGCCAATTTAGGTGCATTTAAAAGTGCTTTAAATTTTACACAAAATGAGGTACACCTATTTTAAACTGAATACCTACTTGCTTAGCAAAATGTATTTATTTTTTAATACCTTTAGTTAGGTCAGTTTCTTTGCTCACAAGCGTAATAAAATGTCGGATTACTTGGTGATTTTTAAACATTTACCATCCACATGGTTAGGGCCGTCGAGTGACATCTCAAGGCAGAAATTAAAACATAATCATTCACGTTTTTGCGCATTATTAAAGTCACAATTAACGTTGCCTATTCATGACATAAATAAAATAGGCAGTGGGTGGGTCCGTCATGCACACAAGTCACGGAGGTCAATAGTGCGAGTCGAACGTATGGTGGTCCGGCATCAAGTAGCAAAGGACCATTGCGCAAAATCGTGCACCATGAACGGGGTTTAGCGTGGGAACATAGGGCCTAAACCATTCTGGGTACGCGCGTGGGTGAATTTGGTGGTTCATTTATTATAAGCTGAGGAAATACGGTACAATTTATGTACTCAAAAATTTGATGAATATAAAACTGCTTTGTTTAGGATTAATGCGAAAAAAATACTAAAAGATTTAAATACATGACTCGTAGTGTTAGACTTTATCCTGCGTTAAATTAAAACTAATAATAAAATTAAAAGCTACGCTGTAATGAAAGCGACCACGTGGAGGTAGGCAGCTCCTCGTGACACCTCTGCTTTGTGTGATTGCCCTCTAATGGTTCCAAAACTGACCGTAATATTCCTAGTGTTTTATGGTCGACCCAAAAGGATGCCTATCAAGCATAAAAATCACACATCTTTACTTCTGATACTAATTAGAATAATTAATTTCTTCCCCGTGTCGAATTAGGTTTACACTCCATACTAAATGACGTCAAATTTCATTCCCAACTAACGTCACATTGCCACATAGCATGACGTCAACGTTGAATACACAGCAATAGACGTCTATCACAGATCTGTACTTTTATTGAACACATTATTTCAGGATCGCCCTTTTTAAAACAATGACGTCATTAAGGTCGTTATATTAGGGGAAAAAATACTGTAACGTTTTTTTTGTAACAGATCATTATTGTTCGAGAAAATAAACGACAAATAAATAACGTTTTCTGTAGTACGAAATGGATATCTATCCAAAAGGAATGACCTAAGAACACGTCTTATTCTCGTTCGTTAAAGGTAGATTACCGTACTTTTGCAAGTTTTGTCATTACAAGGGTTACCCCTTCACATAAAAGCGTGCCTGGTCCCTATCCCATTCTCCGTCCACGCAGGAAACCATTTTTCATGAGAATAAACTATCCCGATCAAACAGAGTTCATTTATCACCTGAGTGGAGGCGGGGAAAGGTAAGTGCAAAGGGGAGTAGGGGGTCCAACATGCACTAAAACCACGGATCGCGAGCGCAATTACGTCATTTTTCCATAATTTGGTGCCATTATTTCTATTGTTTCTGTCTGATGACTTCCAAGATGGCCGCGGTTGCCGTTAACTGCGTGAAAAAGCCTCATTTAGGCCGTGAATTGCGTGCCATTCCTCCATATATGGATTTCTAATTAAGGCCCATGTACGAAACGGGTTTATAGGTGGCGCACGCGTCTCTTTAAGTGTTTTGAGAGTCGACGTAAATCATGTTTATATTTGCAAAACATGCACATCATCACGCCACGAATCGGGGAAAAGGCAACGTACGGCCAATTCCTATTAAATTGGATTCACTATTTATATGGGGAAATCATCATTATCAACGTCATCGAATCTGTCATCACGACAGCGCACGATCGCCTATAATTTCTTCATTAATTAATGGACCGTAAACATAAAACGTACTTAATACTTGCGTTCCTAATATGCAAACAGTAGGTGAATGGGCCTCTGCGCTGTGTACCTCAATGGTAATTGCCAGTATAGGCCTATTAAGACGCTCAAAGACCGACGCTGCATGATTAACAATTCATTTTTGGCTTTTCAGGCAGATATTCTGTAAATCCTCATTGCGTTAACACATTTCGAATACGTGCGGTATTATTTTTGTGCCTGTAAAAAGCTTCTCGCCTACATTTTAGTTTTTATTTTGTATATAAAAATTTGCAGTTTCCAATCATTTGTTTCTGATTGAAAGTAGAGCACAATTTATCGATTAAAAATCGAACGCAAAATCACATAATTCTCTTTTTTAAGCACATGCCTATGCAAGTTTGAACATCTCAAAGATGGAAAGTAAAGAAATTACGTAACATTGATTCTTTTAAACTTCTTGAATCAGAAGCTTTCAGTATGTGATGTGTGTGTGATATGTAAACAGCCCTTCACTTATCGTTGAACATCGAAAGGGAACGATTTAAGCATTCAAGCCAATTTTAGACGGTTTACAATTGTCACTTTGGACGATCCTCTTGGATGTATCTTCCAGCATCCTCCAAAGTGACCAATCTAATCTAAACTGTCTTTTACTTTTAATGTGAAGTGAAAATGGAAATTAAACGATGAAGAAGTTGTCCTATTTCCCACTTGGGATGAAATCGTTGAAAATCAGACCTAGCACGTGAATTGTTGCTCATAAAGCTATTTTAGAACACATTCTGCAAGGCGTTGCTAACAGATAGCAGAATGTTCTATGGTTTCCGTGACAACATAGCCGGAAAAAAAACACGTTCATGTCTTGATCTTCCTAAAAGAAACTACATGCCACATGTAAAATGCATTTGAAATGGCAAGACCCATCACATGCCATTGGTTTTAGAGGCATACTGCTTCAGAATGAGATGAAAACTACTTTCCATTTCATCTTCACTTTGGATGATTGATTTTTGATGCTCGTCAAAAGCGACATAGTGCAAATTGGGCTTTAGTCATTAAGAGTGAACTGGTATTACCTGAAGACGTGTACGAATGCCTGTTTTTCTCACCGGTGGCGTTGTTCTGACCAGCGTCCGATGTGGCTCTGGAGGTGCACGTGGCGCCCCCGGCGAACGCTTGGCCCCCGGCGGGGTCGGCAGCTCCGTTGCACGATTTGGGGTGATTGGAGGTGGAGAAGAATCCACTTAATCCTTGGCCCCCGGCCGCCCCCACGCCTCCTCCCAGACAGGAAGTGACGTTGCTGAAGGCGCTTGGCCCGTGATACCTGTCGGTGACGAACACGCAAGCTTCCGGTGTGCGGTTAAGGGCTGGAGGAGGCGACGTTTTGGGGGAGGAGGAGGCGCTGACCAGTGCTGCCGAAACGGACAGGTAGACGCTAGGGGGCGCTGCCGACGGCCCTCCCTCCGAAGGGGCGCGACGGGAGGTGGGGGCCTGGTGTCCGTAGGTTCCCCCTGTCGAGGGGTGACCCAAGGGGGCGCTGTGGTGGTGAAAATGGTGGTGAAAGGGTGAACGACCTCCTGAGAACTCCACGTTGATGTTGGCCCCTGTGGTCACAGCGCCCCCAGCCGCCGTGGCAGAGCAGCTCACTCTATAGGCCGTGCAGCCGTTGGCCTGCCCGGAAGTGACGTCGTCTGTCCAGTCGTTGCCCACGATGTCAGAGGACGCTCGTGAGGGGTCTGCGCGCGCGCAGTCCTCCAGCTTGACCTGCACGTGGGCCGTGGAAGAGCCCTGCGCGCTCGGACATCCCGTGCACGACTTGTGAGAGGAGGTGGAAGAGGAAGAGGAAATGCCGTTGGACTGCACAGGGATGCGCGGGTGCGAGAGGCAGGGGTGCGAGCCCGGGTTCAGATCCTGGGCGGCCCCGTGGCCCCGCGGGTGCCGCTTGGCCTCCGCCGCGTGGTGGCAGTTGGTCAGTTCGAACATGACGGTCAGTTTTTCATGCACTTTCGATGACCCAAGATGGCCGGAAGTGGGTGGAGTGGGTTAAAGATGCGAAGAATGTCTTCCTCCCGAATTGAACCCAGACCTGCAATGCAGAAAACTGGCCGTGAATTAACGTGAAATGAAGAGATTACAAAACATGCTAAAGAAGAAGTTAAGACAAATAAGATCGAGTTATTCGACGAGACTTGTCGAAGTCATTGCCTTTTTCAAAACTTGAAAGGATTGTTCTTAAAACATGTTGCAGTATAGCTCCAATAAAATGTTCCTAAATCTAAACATAAATAAAAAGGAATATAATAATTAAATTGAATTCAACTCAGTAGCCTACTGTCAGCAAGGATATGGAGAGGGTACTCATGATACTCATGTTACTGTTATTTTTTTATTCAACGGTTCTACCACCTCGGTGGTATCGTTTAAAGATTCCTTCCACCAAATTAGTATTTCTATGCAGAATCAAGCTTTAAAAAGTCCCATGCATTGTAATATTTTATCGAAAACTATTTTAAGACAAATACAAATCAAACATACATTGGGCACATTATTGTAAGGTCCTTTTGTATGCATGTGGATATAGATAGTAGTGTTTGGAAACAAATTCGAATATGGTCACACATGGAAAATTAATTTTATCTGAATATTTGTTACATCTATCAACCTTATTCGCATTACCCTTCAGAGAAAGCCTGCAAAAAATTAAACTTTTGCTACAATCAAACACGTACACTGAAAATTAAATGGTTTTCATTATTTCAATCTTTTAGCGAAGCTGGAAAATGATTACTTGAATCAAGATGCCTACCGGCATTATTATTATTTTATTTAATTCATGATTCGTGCAATTTGCATCATTTGGTGAGCGCAACGCAATATTTTATGAATTATTTTGACTTTATGAATTGTTACGAGTCATTCGGATGTACAGATAATCTTCCAGGTGGCTAATAATTGCTAACTTACTTAAAAATCTGAAGGATGGCCGTAAACTACAAGAGATAAAATATATAGCAATGAGTTGGTGTCCAAAATAATGCTGTGAATCTACCGAATAAATTGGGTTGATGAATTACATCCCCATACCACTGACTGGCAACTGGAATTAATATCAGCTCTAAATTACATTTGCTAATACAACTAGGCTTAATTCTTAAGGGTCAATACCATCTCATTTTCTTTCTGACTTATCGTTTAGCCGACCGGGCAAAACATTTTTATATCCATTTTTATTCCAATACGTTAGCCCTAACTAAGTCCGATTTAGCCGAATAATGTTGTGTAGATTGGCAGGGTTCAAAGGGCTGCTCATAAACTTTCATTTTCTTGCGTTCATATATACATGTAATACCGACTATAGTGTATATTCGTTTTATTGCTATTGCCTTTCTTCTCGTATATTTCTTCGATTTTTTTTCCTTTACCATCTATAGCTCCAATCTTCTCGACTTCGATTTCTCTTTCTTTAACCTTTTCTAAACGATCATTGCTCCGGTGGTCACTGAATTAAACGTCTATATTGCATGAGCTTATCGTTCATCTCTTCCTATCGGATAGACACGCAAGCCTTACGAGAGTTCTGGACATGTAGTCTAGAATCTAGAAAATGGCACATGTGCCTATATCGTTTATGCCAGTTTGCACAATGCTTCGTTAAATATGATTTGTAAAAAAACAGCGAAAGCAGTGAGTCTGTATGGTGAAATTACACAGATTCATAATTGAATTGCCATTCTGTTTAATGATATAATGGATATTTATGCACTTTCATTAGTTTCAGATGTTTTATGATGTAATGTATTTAGAAATAATGAGTATCTCATTTTATCGCTTGTGGAGTTTACTGATTTAAAAATGCAACATTTATTTTCACAAAGGCTAAAAAATCTTTGGTCTTTGCCGAGACCACATGCAAAATCAAAACTATTAAGGATCATTAACTAAGGAAATTTAGAAAACGAAAATTATTAAGTTCAGGGTAACTTCATTTGAACGTAATTGATTGAAAATGCATGATGCATGCATTCAGGGTTAAAATCATTATAGGACTAAATTCCAATGCATGTGATTTGACAGGATGCAACGACATGGTAATTATTTAAGACTGATAAATACACAAAATGGGAAAAATATGACTGTTAATCCTATAATGTTTGCAATTTTGTCATAACTTCACTGAAGATTTATCGGCACATAAGGGCCGATTAGAGAATGGAACTAATGTATCTCAATAGGCTAATTAAATGTCACTGGTAAGGTCTGTTATTACTATGTGCGCAAGTAAATATTTTGTGAAAACAAATCTGAACACGCACACCAAAACAAATATTTAAACTGCTGCTAATTACATATGAACGAATTGATCTTCTCTCAATGGCGTAATACATTATATTAGTATTACCAACGTAAATATTTTAGATACATAATTGAAAAAAAAGCCTTTTTCTTACGATGTGCACAATATAGAGAGCATCATAATTTAATTACACATTATTCGTATAATTTTCATCATTTTTACGATGCTTTGCAAAACGTTTAGGGTGAAATACTGTGTATTCGTATTATAAAATGTACATTAGAAATATACATTATATTGTTGGTTATATTCAATCTTGAAAATTCTTGCAAAATGTTCCGCGTACGACTAAAACATTTTTTGCTTATATTTTATGCATATAACAATTAAAGCATATGCATTATATTAATTAAATGCTTGATAATTCGTGCTTCTCAGATTTGCGTGTAAAATAAACAACTGTCCAGGTTTTTCGTCAGATTAACGTATGGTGTCAATATGAAATTTTGCAACTTGTGTATGTGTACATTTCTTAATGAATGTTACTATATATTAACATGTTTATAATTACTAAAATTGATGGTTAACGTTAGTAGGAAGGTCAACGTTAAAATATAAGCTATAAATCAAAGCTGATTGCTATTAAGAAAATTGATGCGATCACTTTAAAATTGTGGGAGCATATGATGTTTAACAAAATCGTATTTTCGAAATAAAGTTGGATCTAGGGCATGTTTTTAACAGATTTGTATCCTTAATGATTTTAAAAATTTAGGCAGGTTGCTTGTTTTATACGTAGGTTTGCAATATGCATTAAATGCCCTTAGACCACTTCTTAATCATATATGTACATCTATATTTTATCACTCAATATAAGCTTATTTCAAAAACGTAATATATCCAATGTGTCGTCAATTGCAGTTTGAATCCCGCACACTCTCAGCTATGGATTTATGCATGTAAAATTTCAAGATATCGCGATTTTCTCGGTTCAAATGATCCTTTTTTTCCACCCCGTGTTTTAGATATTCTACATTCAGGTGAATACTAAGGGCCCGTTCGGCGTTAGAAAACCGACTACCACAAACATTTCCCATCGACCAGAAATGCGCGCTCCATGGGCGTGCATTTCCATAATCCTCGCTGAAATCCCCAAAACTGCATTTCCGATCTAATTTCCCGTGCGCGTAAGAAAGTGGGCGGGCACTGGGGGTGCTTTCTTTGTAATCGTCTTAACTTTTCCGCACTATTTTTAATGCAGTTTTTTTTCGGCAGGAAGGACGCGAAGGTGCTCGATGAGGCTGTCGATAAGCCTACGTCGCCCACCCCCCCTCAACCTCCTCGCCCTAATGTCTAGAAAAACAAACGCACGTTGGGCCCACGTGCAGGATGCTTTCTCACCTTCCAAATCTTCTTCTAGGGTTCTATTTCTAACTTAATTAAAAACGAAGGCTGGTGTCATCCTTCCAAAGAACGGAAATTTGGCTTCCAGATTCACTCACCTCATTTCCACGCCAGTCCAACTCCAGCGCCGGGTTGAACTTAGTTTTCCCCTGTGGAAAGCGCGTTTTTCACCGCTTGTTTGCCAATGTTTTTCGTCAGTCTGGTGTGTGGCTCTCCGCGTGGCTCGTGGCTCGGGGGATGCTTCAGCTGTCAGCATTGCGCTTCCATAGCAGCGATGCTATAGGCTGAAGAGGCTGCGCGAGCCCCCCACGCACGCTGCATTCTGGGATAGCAGCGGCACATGCGGACCACGCGCCGAAAGGAGAACGCATTCTGGAACATGTTCCACTTTGGGCACGCGACGTGGCACGTCCTTGGGCGTGGCTTGCGCTCGTGCTACGGTGGTCAGTTGAAGAAAATCAGCAGCTGTTTGACGCTTTTCATGTTTTGATCAGAACTGGAAACGAATAAAATCCAGAGTTGTGGTGATCGGTTGGCACAGTCCGATCCTTGAAAATTGCATTAATAGTCCAAACCTGATAAGGACATTCTCGTTACTGCTCACGTGCAAACTTTCGGACATGTCAAAATAAATAAAATGTTGACTTTAATGGAAGTTACACTATGTATTTTCCAGGTCTGAACGGAAAGACATGCATGGCAATATCCGTAATTGTGTCGACGTATTTGGTCGTACATGTATACATGTAAACGTATGCAAGAATGTATAAACGTACACTTATATGGAAATGCATGGACGTTCATTTACATGTACGTGTATATGAATGGACATGTCAATCAATTTGTTGTCTATTTCTGGTCCAACCATATACATGTATGAAATACGTATGCATATGTCCATATACATTTAATGCCTAGTTTTATTTTTCCACTCGGGCGGTTTTAAAAAACTTCATCAAAGTACGTCATTACTCAGTCATGATGCTACCTTATAAATTAAAACGTAAATGACCTAAAATAAACGTCATTCATATTACATTTTAACGTTATTTGGAAATATGATATTCTTTTGGTTTAAACATGTCATTTCGTGTAAGAAATAGGACGGCATATATTAGACATTATGCATATATTTTCGGTCCTTTTCCTAGTCCTATAATGACGTCAATTTGTCCAAAATTAAGTGGATTACATGATTTGAAGCATTTGAGCGCCTTGGTGTAGGCCTTAATAATTGGCCAAGGGGGTGGGGGTGGTCTGATTTGGACGATAATGGACAAGAGGGGTAGGGGGTGAAAATGTCGACTTTATCATTGGCGTTCTTTATGAATGTTGCCTTATCATATCATACACTGTAATATGCGAACGATCGATACATTATTCTTGAATTCCCTACAAAAATGTAAATTATGCAAATTTTGAAATAATTCAAACAATTATAGTATTTTATAATTCTCAAAACAACTAAAGTATTTCTTGCAAAATCAGCATATTTCAAGTTTTCTTAAGAATTTCACTCTCTATATTCACTTTAAAGTCAATTTTTCTGTAAATGTGTGCATGTCTTCAGGCCAAAACATCATCTTACTAACCCGTTTGGTTATTGGTGTTTCTAACTCAGTTTTGACAGTTTTACCAAATTCCTTTGTTCGATGACTAACAATTGAAATTTGCCACACAAAAAAACGTGTCAAAAACTGGTTGCAGCACATTGATGGTGTTTTTTGGTCTACATAAATATCCTTCTTTTTCGGAACACGCGCTGCTCGCACGCGTCATAACTCTTTTCTATTCTATTCGCATTTTTACTGTCAATATTGACATCAACCCCAAAATTCGCTTTATTCCAGTTTTTTGCATTTTTCGAAGATTTCTTCTTTTATTTAAAAACTGAAATGTTTTTTACATGGAAAATGGACTATCTGGTTACGCGCTAGAAGGGAATATCCCCCTTTTTCTCACACTCCTTTCACATCCGTTGCGTCTCATTTAACCCTATCCAGAGTGCATAGGGTTGAGCCTAGAACACACATTTTTTACTCTTTTATTTTGCGATCTACTAGCACCTTTTTTTAAAGCGATGGTTTTTTCCCCACTTTTAACCCAATTCCGGATTATTTCCTCTTGTTTGTACTCTGCATGTGCACTATAAGGGCTGTATTTAGTTTTCTGAAAGTACATGCATTTCGAAATATTGTTCAGTTTTATTTGTTTTATTTACAAATTTGATCATCAATCATTGACACAGGGAGAGTCCTTGCAAAACTTTCCAGAAATGATGGCTATGCTTAAAGTGTTTTAAAGAACGGCTTCTATTATGACAAAATTATATTTGGAAATTATAGGAAATTCTTTAGAAATAAAATGCAGTTAGTGATCATTGAGAAAATTGTTAAAGAACAAATAAGGATATTGTAGGGTTCACCTCGAAACGCTTATTTTAATTTACCGTGCTTAGTAACGCTTAATCCAGAATATATGAAAGTTTATCAATGAACAGTTATATTTCTAAAACTACACTTATTAACAAAAATAAGTTTTGTTTAAGTGGACGAATTCTTTGTTCGGAGGTGTTCCTTAAAAATTCACGGTCAATTGATTTTATTCTCTATTTTTCACAAGTATTTTCTTTGCAAACGTAGCAGAATGCACATAAATATCCTTATATATTTACGCATTTTTGTGATGAGTCTAGGCAAATATAATTAAAAGCATTATTTTAATGTCTTTATTTCTTACTCCAAAAAACGCCAATTTCTTCAGTGACTTATCTCAACCCATCGCAAATTACGTTTCGTCGGTTGATTTGCCTCATACAGTTTGACGTTTTCGGCCAACGCCTGTTTATATCGATTCCATTCTTTCGAATTAGTTAATGAGGAATATTTTCTCATCTTGGCGATATCAGTTAGTAAAATCTACCGTCACAGTGCGTGTTGTCTCTTCGCGTTCTCCTGTTAATTCAAACCCCATCGCCGACATGCGCTATTAATCGTTTGTTGATTTTTCTGCCTAATCCAATTTCTCCCAATTTTCTCGCCTAATTGATTCAATCCCAGTCCTTATCATCCCCATATTGGGCTCGGGTTGACATTCGCAGTGTTCTTGCTGATTAGCATTCGCTCGGGGGTTGGCTCCCTCCCCTCGGCTCCTCCTTCCTCCCTCGCAATCCTGCCTTCCGGTTGGTCCCTCGCCCCAGCTCCTTCGCTGCCATTGGCTGCACCAGCGTTTCGTGGAACGAACCTCGCTTCCAATGAGACGCCAAGCCTCAGACTGCATGCGCTGAGAAAAATGGATTTTTGTGAAAATAACACACACAAAAATATATAAAAAAATGAATCGCTGATATTTCGTGATGGAGAAGTGAATGGATGTTGCGCTTTTAGCGTCGAGATTGAATATCGCAGCGGGGGAGAGAGAAGCGAAAATAACGCGCTGTTGGCCATCCAAATTGAACGAACAATTGGAACGAAGCTGAGAAATTGTTGTTCATCGCTTCGGATAATATTGAAGATTTTTGCCGTGCGCGAAAAGTGCAAAAAATGAAGAATACAAATAATCAATTCGGTTTCTACATTGTGTATTTTAATAAACATTTGTATTGTGCGCTACAGGTGAAACTGTGCGCTTTCTCCTGAGCTGGGGTCTCGTGAACTCTTTATCAAATAATTATTCCAGAATTCTATTTCTGGTGTGTTTAGTGGTTCCATGTTTTTTTTTTCAGTTTTAATATCTCAAGTTATCTCAAGTGTTTGCTCAAGTTGATGCAAAATTATCAAGAACTAAAAAAATCGTAATACGGTGAAGCTGCCTTTTTGGGGTTGCTTTTGGTCTATGGTTTTTGTGTATATGGCATTTGTATTGCAGTGAAAGCAGCATTTGGTTCGTGCAAATTCAATTCAACTCAATGACATACCGTCAGCAAAGATTTGACATGCTCGTAGGGTGTGTAAGCCATTATCCCATATTATTTATTATTATAATAATTATTATTATTATTCAAGTTCTGGGGGGTTTAGTTATTTCAGCTTTTAAAGGGTGCTAACCCCCAAAACGTCGTAAGTACCCGACCCTTCTCCCTCCCCATACATTTTTTCAGTTTGAATTTGTAGGAGCCATTGCCCACCTGCTATCGTGGTGAGGATGCAATAAGACATCCTTAGGCCCTGTGGAGTGAAAATTGATTGTGCCTCCAAGAATTGGATGGAAAGAGCAGAAAGATGTTGGTTCATTAAAAATTGCAGATGAACAAGGGGGAAAAAATGCAACACTAAAGCAAACAGGGTCATGTGCAAGGGGGCAAGTAAAAACTCCTTCTCCAAAAAGAAATACGAAATTGACTATATAAACCACCGAAAATTGTTGGAATTTCGACCAAACATTCCGCAATGTGCTAATAACCCTCTCTTGCCCCCATTTTCAAATCCTGCACCCGGGCTTGAAGACAAACCTTGGTGAGGTGGACATGAATGAATGTCTTTAAATTTTGGGCTCATGAAAAACGTCAGTGTTCCAAAAAAAAAACCTTTCAAAACCTTCAGTTTTTAATACCTGGACGTCAAAATGAAGGAATAAATTACTTCAATGCGCCACTGTCCTACTTGGCACAAGAGAAGAATGTGTTTTGAACGTTCATTGGATGTGCAATACATGTACGTGTGGCACATACGGCGTTATGGAACATTTCGACCAAAAAAATAATTTTTTCACCGAGTTCCAGTTTCTGTTTTCGTAATTAAACGTCCGTAGTGTACAACATCTGAAGTAAGTATACTATTGTGCTGTCTATATTTTTCACGAAACTATTCAGTTGGGTTTTGGCACTTAGCACTAGATGCGTTATGATTTGGCACCCTTCAATTATTACTGATAAAACAAATTCCGACTAGGAAAATGATATTTTCGTGTCTCCCCTGTAGTAGGGTTTGATATTTTTCTACGATTCCGATGGAAGGATTTCTATGAAATTTCGAGCGATGGCGTCTTCAAGCGTGAAATATGACTGAGGCGATAAACAACGAAGAGTTGATGGGGGAAGAGACGAGCGAGTCTGCATTATTGCCGAACAATTGGACGAGTAAATTATGGCTTTTTACTCTTTTTTTCTGCGGAAAAACATTAAGCGAGGAAATAGGACAATTGCAGAGCGATGATCTGGCAGCCAATTTCTAGGCCTTAGCCTTGTTTCGAAGACGTCGTGACGCTACATTTATTTCCATTTGGAGAAAATATCGATGCCAGACATCTGTCATTTTCAGAATTTGCAACCGGTTTTTGGAGGGCATTGTTTTTTATCCTTTCGGATATCACGTTTGCCAACCCGAGTTTAATGTTTTACATGTATTTATTGCCAAGTTTTTATTAGAGGGCTCATTAATTTTTTTTCGAGAAGTAAACTTCGTTTCACATTTTTCAATAAAAGTATTTTCTTCTCTAGATCATTAAGGTCTAGAGAACAAAATAATTTTATTGAAAATTTAATTCAGTATAATGACTCCAGAATCATTTTTATCAAAATTAGTTTAAACAAAACAATAATGAAAGTTGAGCCATTAATGGTGTTTTTTTCCAGAAACTCTTGCTTGAATATGATGGATGCATTTTTGTAAAAAATAAACATAATTATCAGTAATTATGCGAAGACGTGTGAAAAACACGACTGTTTGTTGTTAAGTTTGGAAACCATGATCACAAATAGTGAATATCAGTGGACTTATTAATGTATTTTCAAAAAAAATAATGGACGTTTTTCTATGAAAAATTATTCATAAAATAATTACTAAGAGAATGCCTCATGCGAAAGTGTTTTTTTAAAAAAAACATGGCCTGAAATAATAAATTTAAAGTTTATTTTGTTTGCAATTTTTTCCCAGAAATATTAATAATGAAGGATTTGCAAACAAACAAAATTCTCTGATATCCTAAATTACAAATAGTGCATATTTCCCAATTTTCAGTAATATTAACAATTTCAAAAACGGGTTAGGCGAAAATTCATTGAAAACTTTATCAGAATTAATAGAATCTTTGTGAGCGTTCCTAAAAACTACGTTCCCTGGAGGCTTAGTAGACCACCTTTATTTTTATGGTGTGTTTGTGAACAAGTGTTTATAAACGAATCAATTGTTGATTAAGATAGATGGCGTGAGCAGGTGATGTCGTCCATTCGGTTCTATTGCTCTTTTTGAATGGCTAAAAGTGATGATGAGAGGGAAAACTGACCACATGCACCAGAAGGTACCGCAAAAGATCGATCCCGTGCGAATGAAATACATGGAAATCGCCCGTTTTTTATACGCTCCTATATTTCTTCATTCATAATTTAACACATTTATGAATGCATTTAATAACCACCTGCTAGCATCGACAGTATAAACAGACGCCCCTCTTCAGGAGACCCCACACCTCATCATTTAGCATTGTATTTATTTTGCGTCTATATTTCGGGAGATAAACCAAAACGGGAAGTGCTAAAAGACAGGTGCAAATAAGCAAACTCCTTGAAAGCAATAATGATGTTCGAGTTGTATTGTTTAAGATATTTTCTAAATGCAAACGTGTGGAATGATCAAATATCGAAATATATTCCATTTGGTTATAATTTCCTAAATCTCAGTATTTGCAGTGGGGACAGATTTTAAAAAGCAGTACACTGCCATTATGAAAAAATATTTTGGGGGAAAATCCCATTTGATTGATTTTTTTGATGGGTTATGTACAGTATTTTGTAAAAGTATGTCTCTGGTAGTTAAAACGTTTTATGAAATTTTAAAATTAGACGTTACATCTTTCGGCCATAAATGCATGACATTTGATATTTGGACAATATTTGAATAGATAGTAGAACGCACTTCCGATTAATTGCATTCAAATTTTAGAAATTCGTTTTGTAATGATGATACGCAACATAAAAGGTGGTAACTAAGCATATATTTGCCTACAATAAAGTTACTGAATTGAATTGCATTGAAAAACACTGCGGATATTAACTTTAAGATGACGTTACTAAATTTATTATGTCCACACCTAACTTTCCCCAGAAGAATCTTTTTTTCCCCGAAAAACCACGTTGTTTTTATTTATTTTTAATGTATTTTAAATTGTATTAAAAATTGCAATTTACTAACAATTGAGATGATGTTTTTCGTTTTTAAATTGTTAAAATAACGCATTAGAAAAGATTTTGGATCATTGCGATAGTCACCAATTTAAATAAAAAATTCAAAATCGGAAAATGTTGGAACGTTTAATTTAAACTGATTTCAAGAAGCTATTTGAGAGATCTGGGCCACGCAGGTATGACGCTCATGACCCTCTTAATCGTTGCTTATACGATCATCCATTAGGTGAATGCAAATATTTAATTTTCGCCGCACGACAGCAGTTAACTCGCCAATTCCAAAGGGAATTCCCCTTGGCTATTGTGTCCGTGTGGCGCATCGGGCTCTTTGCATTTCAGCTGCATGCGTGGCGTCTCGGCTGGAGAGTAATTTTATTTGCATTGACTGGTAATGGACTCCACGATGCGTTTCTACCTGTGTTTGCAATTTGTGTACAATAATTGTATTGTTGATCCTTCGATGGGCGTTTTCTCGTCGTGCTTTTTCTATTAACGGTTGCTTTTTTCCCCCTCTGCTCCCTGACATCAAAGTCGATATTATTACGTATGAACACACCACGGCTACTTTGCTTTAATGCAATCTGATGTAAGGAGGTCACGAAAGAGTAATTGGCGCCCAGCAGGTGAAAAACTTTCCCCGATCGATGGATTAGAAATTGAAAATGACGTCATTATTAAAAGCAACCCCCGCCAGGCGGCTTTTCGCCAATTTCAATAACGCCGTTGATTTCCACACATCATAAATGAACTATTGCTCAACTTTTTCACGAAGCTTTTGTCCAAAATTTTCATTGACGAAGCGGTCTTGTTGGTGGACAGGTTTATTGGTGGCTAGTCTACATCTCTATGCAATTTTTTTATTATTAATTTTTAGTCATTTTGTAATTTTAGTAAGGGAAAGTTGTCTACAAAAATTCTCGAAAAACTTAGATCACTAATCGTGTATTTCAGCTCACATTTCTATGCAAATTTTGTTCAAATTCAATTTCGTTCGAGTGAATTTATTTACGTTTTGAGGAAAATTGGGTAAAACTACTCACACATTATTGCGTCGAATGCTAATTATAATTGCTAAATGCGTTTATTCCCGTGTAGAATTAGCCGTCCACTAGGGACTGAGCTATGTTTTTTTAAATGGAAAATGCCCGTTTCGTTTATAAATATTAATAAACTTGAAAAAAATAATCTCCATTCTTGAGCTTAAGCGTGTGAATCCATGAAGTAACGTAGCGGCGGCCGCAAGGTGGCAGCAGCAGCAGGCACAGATGAGACGAAGTCTTTCTGAGGTATGTGCCAGGTTCCCCAGCAGCACCCTCTTCTCGATTTCGGTTGAGGGAGGTCTTTGCCTCCTGGATCCATATCGCCTTCATCCTTAATCGAAGGGAAAAGAAGCGAATTGCAATTTCGCGATGGAGGCCCCATAAGAGGAGCCATTATGGCGCTGGCAGAGGAACGTTCCAAAGTGCTTGGCGCTACGGGACGCCGAACGGAAGTGACGGGGTGAGCGTCACGACACGCCGCCTAACTCCGCACCGGAAACGGTCGGGCGGGAGGAAGTCGCCTCTCATCAATCAGGGCTCGTTTTCTCCGTTTCCGAACTGGGTTTCCCCCCATCGTTTTTATCACCGTCGTGGACCAGCTACTGAGTTCGATAACTCAACATTTCAGCCCGGTTTGACCAGGGGTCAATTCCGTCTCGCGCATTAACCTCGTGAGCGCACTGGGCCGCTTCCGGTCTTCTCAATTAATGCTACACCATGCGAACTTTTAAACCGTTATGCGAAATTTGACTGGCAATGCTCCTCATTTTTAATTGCTCTTTCTGGACTTTTCTGTAACTTCATTTTCAACTGCCTTTATTTGCTCTAGAATCAACTAATTTATTACCGTCCACTTGTTTTAAGACAGTCAGTATTAAATATTTTAAAAATGTAAACAAATCTTCAGAACTATCATGGAAATCCAATGAGAAATTATTGCTGGCGGTCGAAACGATGACGCTTTACCTGGAACACATGGAAATAATCATTAGATAGATTAATTTTAATAAACTCATAAGCTGGTATGTTACTGCTTCCTTTTATGGAAACGGTACTGGAGCTACATGTATGTTTAAAAATGCTCCAATGACGTTTGGTTTATTGCTATTCTTTTGGTAAGCTGTTGGTTTATAAAATGATTCAAAACCAATTTTTCGTGTAGACACCATTTCGTAGCCATCCTTTACTTCTAGTTTACAAATTTACAGTGCTTAAATTGGATTGAAAATTACTAAATCCATCCTTTAGGGCATTGAAAATGTGAGCATCTTCTTATAACCCATCTGCTAGATGTGATTGCTTGCCGTTAGGGGCTGCAGGGGACACAGTGTCTCTGACCCTAGGCACAAAAGTAAATGCAGGATAACCAGATGAAAAACTAAATAATCAATCCTGGTTTTTAGCCTGCAATTTTGTATAAAAGTTTTTTTTGCGAGTGTTAGTGCGAGAAATTAGGGCCTCCTGATCACGAATGTGGGACTATTTCCCCGAAATTCCCAGTAGTTTAAAAAATATAGCGGTAAGTTTCGGAATTTTTCCAAATCACATGTGAATAAAATTACAATGGCAAATTAATTGGTCAAGTTCGGCGAACTTTTTGTGTCGTGACTTTTGGCCATAATCATAGTTTCCCTGCTGTGGTCGGTTGATACTTACTAGAGAAGCAAAAATAATAAAAAATGAATAGTTCTCAAAGCTACTTACTGCAACCTGGTATTGTCATACAGTCTTCCAATGAAACTGAAACATACCAAAAAAATGAAATTAAATGAACTGGCGTCATCCGTACAATACCAGGGCCTGGTGATGAAATGCATACCGCAGCTGTTCTTAAAACACGCGCCACCAACAGCACACTTGGTACACGGAAGTCCGACTGAATACGGTGCTTTTCCCTGAACATTTCCCCTAGTATTGGAAAACAAAACGAGGTTTGAAAAAGTACGTTTCGAGTACGTTTCATTTGCACGTGGAATAATTTGTAAAGTGGATTTACGCTGGAGAGTAGTTGCACACGATGAGATTTTCGTTTTTTTTGCATCCTCGCTTGATGCCGCAGCCCAAATAGCGGCTGGTGGCCCACACCATCTGGGTGTAGTGGCCGCACACCTTGGTGCACTTCAAAGTCTTGATGTTGTAATGCTTTCGTTCGTCGTGCCACATAATGATCGCTTTGGTCCCATCAGAATCCGACCCTTTGTAGAGGTTTTGCCCCAAGTTGCCTGACAGAGGGCTACCTGGTGGATTTCCGTGCTTCATCTCGCACTTATTCGCCCAAGTCTGGGCCAGCTTGGCAACCTCATCGTGCCATTCCTATTTATAGAGCACGAGATCGACGGATTAGTACTCGTTTAGCATTTATTGATAGTGACTAAGGCTGTTTCAATGCTTAGTTGTTGACATTAGGTTGTCATCAGTTTCTTCAGATTCGTGAATGCCAACGTTATGTCTGTATATTGCAAATGCACGGTGATAATTTGATAAGCGGAGGGGTCTTCCATAAAGAACGTGCTAGGTTGGAAGGGCGTAAGAGCTTATAAAAATTGGAAGAGATTGAGGTTGAGGTCGGGAAATTCGGACAGTTCCCGAAAACATTGCAACTTGTCCATAACGATAATTCAAGTTGCAAATTTTAGATTTCCACATAGCTTAACGTCATAATTGAATATAAATGCCATCTAGCTTAGTAATGTGAACTTATACTATAGTAGACACTACTTTTAAACTATCATCATTGAAATTTCCACTTATTCTCAATGCTTCATGGATTTTTGACATTTAATATTATTGCATTGAACGTTTACGCCCCCCCCCATTACAACATGATATCCACTCATTGATAACATTGTACTGAGTTGAATTGAACTGAAAACTTTCTTTCCATGCCCGTCTCTCTATCCTCGGACGTAATTCGTGGACGGAGCTGGTGCCATCTGGTGGCACAATGATATTTAATGGCGGCCATAAAGTAATTAATATCGCTATTTAATAGGCCTTACCATCAGCTGCATGTCGGACGCCTGAGGCGACACCCGTTTCCTGGCATCGTTGTGAAGTTCTACCAGTTTCTTGCGCTGCTTGGCAGTAAATTGCGATTCGGCTAATTTAGTAAAATCCCCTAATCCCACTCTCTCCTTTGCGGTGCCTGGATCCAATTGCTTATCGTTCGAAAATCCAATCGTTTCGAAGTCTGATTCCGCCGAATCGGATGTATTGTTTCCATGATTTTCTTCAGCGAGTTGGTCGATCAAATTTCCCATCTGCGCTTCGACCATCATCTTCGCAGATTCCTTCACTTCCAAGCTCGCATTTATCCGGACTATTAGCACGATAAAAGCTGGCCAAACTAGTGTAATCATTTTGACAAAGTGAGGCTAAACTCGCACTTGGAATTCTTTTTAAATAAAGAACAAAATGGCAGGCGCTTTGAAAATTGGAATGGCCGCACGCGCTCGAATTAAATAGGATCGACTTTATTGAAATGCGTTATTGTGTGAAAGACACTGCTTCCGTTTCGTGATATAAACTAGGAAGTTGATCAACAGTTGAAAATGGC
The DNA here is from genome assembly GCA_034700785.1 of Rossiulus vilnensis. Lineage (NCBI taxonomy): Eukaryota > Metazoa > Arthropoda > Diplopoda > Julida > Julidae > Rossiulus > Rossiulus vilnensis. The sequence goes on along the minus strand of JAQIXS010000168.1, from coordinate 10,927 downwards.
GTGTATTAAGACCAGGCATAGCATTTGGAAAATTGGATGCATTCGAGGTAAAATTCCACCCGGCAAGAGGAGTTGTCCTGAAATGAAATGAAATTTCAGCTAAATAAATTTGACCTGGGGAATTTAAATGGACCAATAGAATGCGAGAGCCTGTTTGCAATTAATCATGCCAGTCACTAGAATCATTTGCCATCTGCTGAGCATCGTTGTGGCTTTCTCTATGCTGGAAGACGTAATCTATAAGCTGAATAGCTTTTATTGGTTCAGGCTCAGTTCCATGCTGGTTTTGGATTTTAAATTAATTTAATAAAAAGCGGATTAATTGCGAATAATTTATATTTCTCGAAAAATTCACTCTCGTCAATCCCTTCAAATATTACTTTTAAAAGAAATCCTTAAAAAATAGCAATGAAATAGCCTACATTACTGGGAACCTCGTTTACAAAAATGTGTGCAATTTTCCTACATTATTAAATCTGCTTAAAACAATCCTAGAAAAATACTATTTTACAGATCTTGATTTCTATTCTCGTTTTTTTTTAATTCTTAACCAACAGCTTTACTTTTTCTAACCAGTTTGTTATACCCTGTAGATAGGAAGATAGCTAGGTTTTTGTTGTTGTTGTTTTCAAAAAAAATTTGCCTATGGTGTTACCTCAAATTTAACATTTTTCCTAATAGGTGTACAAATAATGCTTGAAAATGGCCTTTATTATTCATGGGCGTTACTTACTGTTAAAAAAATTACCAATCGTGGCTCGAAAACTTAATAAAAGAGCGAAGGTAGTGACATTTTACATCCGATATGTTTGGTTAAAATATCAACTGTTACCAATAAGCGCTTACCTTTGTTGACTCCACCAGAGCAGACATTTCCGGTGCATTTTGGGACACATTGACAATTCTGGTTGAGCACTTGGTCCACCTTACAGATCATCCCAGCACAACACAACTTGCTCGGGTCATCTTGTTGGCCAATGGGAGCTGATTGCATGAAAAATTTCATTTTCAATTGCACATTTCCCAAATTTAATCGGGTGTAAACATAACTAGTAAATTAGACAAAGCACTCAACTGCATTTCAGGCACATTTTTCTGCAATAACTCGTTCTTATCAGTTCATTCGTCCAGCACATCTGTTGGTAGGGAAATCCAGGATTTTGTCCGCATTTTTCATGCGCATTTAAGCAAGGTACTGTCACGAAAAATGACTTAAATCAGACGGGAATTTTTTCAACATATAAAAATAAACTCAGGCCCTAGTAGACGACCATTTCTACATTAGAAATAATAATTTTAACAATCATCAAAAGTATATAAAGCAAAAAATGTGTGAGTAATTGTATTTATAATAGTGGGTATTCTTTTAAGATTGTGAATTTAGGAACTGTTACTGAACCTGAACAGTCCAGCTGATCCCAACCAGGCAAGCAGTTACACCTGCATTTGCTGTCATCCAAACGTCCGCAATTATGGCAGTGTAGATCGCAACCTTAAAAGATATGAAATATAAAAAATTGGAATACAGCGTACTTGTACTCATACCGATTCCATCATCGATTACAATGGTTACTTACTGCAGTTAGTCAGTTTTAACCTGTCACATTGACTCTGCAAAACTGGAAAGGAAGAAAAACTTATTAGATTGTAAACCATGCTGTTACCATGTGAAGCCCAGCAGACTTGTATTAGGAGCCGTCCATTAAGGACGTCACAAAAATCGAACGATCATCATAGGTAGGCAACAAATTAGGACTATTCACTAGGTGACAAACAGATCTAAACTGTACGTGAACCATATGTATTTTTGGTAATGGACGTCATACTGTTCCATAAAAAAAACTTGTGCAATTGTTATTTTTCCCAATTTAATAACCTCTCAGATGGAGAAATCTGACCATACATGTCCATATAATTTTTTATATAAGTCCATATGTCCATACATGTCCACATACTTTCACACATTTACAGGTATGATCAGATATACACTGTATTAGATGATAAAGAATATATGGCCACATTCGTCTTATCCACACAGGATGTTTAAAAACCTTCAAAGTATGTCAACTGTCTGTAATTTGTATTTAATATAATAACCTGCTAACAATAACTTCCCAATTTCACGTTTTTTTTACTGTTAATGTTTCAAGTCAGGTGACCTAAAAGTGTTATTTATATTAAATTTTGGTCATATTACGTGGAACTGTGACGTAGAATTTTTGGCATGGAAATTTGCACATGTTAGGCACAGTATTAAAACAGTTTTCGGCCCCAAATCGAACGACAATGGACCAGAGGTAAGTAGAGGGATGAAAAAGTGGATTTTTTGTTGACGTCCTTTATGGCCATGCCATGAAGACGTGTACTATATACCGCAAGCGTTTTTCGAACACAGGGCGTTATTGCTGGCGCAATTGGAACACGGATATCCGATTTTATAGGGAGCTTCACCGATGTAATTTCCTCTTAGGCAGAAACATAGTCAAGAAAAAAAAAAAAATAATAATAATAATAATAAAATAAGCACATCCTCTTTCTAAATTCAAAAATGTAAATAAATCGAATTTCTCTATCAATGATCAACGAGAATGAGATCAAAGTGAATGCGAAAAATCATTGACCCCGGGGTAAACACCCATAAATAGACTAAAAAAACTGAATTTATCAACTAATAGACGATTGTTCCAGGAAGTTGCATTTCCCGCATAACTTCCACCTCGGGTGTTTACTGCTTACGTGATCTGTTTGACATTGCACGTACACCTTAATTTGGATGAAATTTAAAATATCAAAATTGCAATAATTACGTCGGTAAATAATGACATACGACGAGGTGCTGATTTTTTGAGCACGTTGTAACGCCACAGCCCACGAATTTACTGTTGGCCCAAACCACCTGGAAGAGGGCAGACTTTGTTAAATTTCATGTAATAGTCAAGAACCAGAGGTTGTGAAATACACGTAAGATTGCAATAAATTTTCGCGACCTGTGTATAATGGCCGCACATTTCCGCCGAACAGTGCAGTGTGTGTATGTCGAAGTCCTTAAACTCTTCGAACCATAGCTTGACCGCTCTTTGTCCGCTAATGTCCGGTCCCATGTACAGGTTCTGACCGAGTTTGTCGGATAGGGGATGGTTGGGCGGAAAACCATGCTCGAAAATGCAATGTTCGGAGTAGGTTTGCGCCAGCATAGCTGCCTCTTCGTGCCACTCCTAAGAAATGCAAAACTTGAATTGACCAAATTCAAATACTTATGATACTTGCTGAAGTTATTTTTTAATTTAAAAATGTCTCTTTTATTTATAAAAAATTAATTACAGTATAATTGGAAAAATAAATTATGCGACCTCAAAGTTGGGCCTTATGAGGTTTGCGTAACGATTTTTGTTCCAATTTAGCTTTTTGTGAATAAATGTGACATTTTTAAACTATAAAACTAACTCAACCAGTAGTGGACGACTAACTCTACAGGGTAAAAAAACAAATGTAGCAATTATAACAAATATCAAATACAAGTTTATAACAAGTATTGGGTCGCTTTAATACTTTTGTTTCTTCGTCCAACTGCTTTCGTTATGAACTACCTTATTATTATTAATTGCTAATAAAAATACTATTATTTGCAGTAATCAGAATGTCCATTTGAGAGCTTCGATTGCTCGTACCATAAAGTTCATGTCAGCCGCCGGCGGTTGCACCACAGCCCTGTACTCGTTATGCAGATCCACGATGACCTTGCGCTGATATGTGGTCAACTTTGAAGTCGACATTTGCCTGAAGGCGGCCGCGATCCCCGGATCGCCGAGTTGAGATTCGGAGCCAATCGGATTTTCCGGTTCGACACACGTGATTTTGGGTTTGGGTTGGACCAACGTAATGGTATCTCTTTCGCTCCAATTGTCCACCTTGATTCCTGACAGTTGGACGCAGAGTTGGTCAGCTGGAGGGTCAAGTGGCTGTTCAGACGCGAGAGGAGCGAGTAGTAAAACGAAGAAAAGTGCGGTTTTCGGGTCGAGAAGATGCATTTTCACGACGACGTTGCACACTCGTCAGCGAACACTGTCACGACCCGAGTGAAACGGTGAATGTAATGTCAACAAATCGTACTATTGATGGACGTCGAATTTTGGAGGGAAAAGTGACGTCACGCATCACGCATTGGATTGGACATCACGGCCCTCGTGACATTGTTCGGAACTCTGGATTCTAGAATAAGGTGAGACGATTTTTCAAGAAATAATGCACGGTGAACTGATATGAAATGCTCTCCAAATTCCACATTTCTTAAGAATATGCCTTATCTATATTCGTCTGCTAAAGTGTGACGCAAACTGCTACTTTCGATATCAACCCATTTCACTCTATTCGCTCGTGCTAACATTTACTGCGATCTGTTGTCGTATAGTTTGTACACTTAAAATACGTGTAATTATGTTCGTAAAATTTTTGATGATCTGAGTAGTGGACCTTATTATTAGACATGGCATGGCATACATGCAATGCACTTCTGCTAACGACATTACTAATGATCGTGTAAGGTAAACTGCGAAATGTTTGCCAGTATGGCTGACAATTTATGAAGAAGGAATGACTGTTGTTAATATCATGACTAATGATACCATTAGTAATGATGGTACGTGTAAGGTCCGTTAGTAAAATATCGATTTCACCAAATCGATCTTATTTGTAGATCGGACTTTGCATTCTCATTGTGGGCCTTACATACCCGATCATTAATAATAACATCAACTTCTGAGAATGGCATAACTAATGATCATTTAAGATCACCGATCAAGGTGGCTTGGAGGCAGCATGCCCACCTTGCATTCGGGAGACCGGGGTTCGAATCCCGATTCGGCTAGCCTAATTGTGGTGTTAGTGGTTTCCACAATATTTCCAGGCAAGTGCTGGGATAGTACTTCAGTAATCGGCCACAACCGTCTTTCTCTTCCCAATTATCCTTCAGTTCTTCTAACTCCTTTAGCATAATAATTTTAGTTAGTTTAATGCAGCACTTACCTGTAATCACAAATGGGTGGAAATGTTGTCCATCACGCTTTATATGCTACATATTCTGTCACATCCAGGCATGTTTGCATCGTGACAGAGCCACGATATGTGTTCACGACAGTCAACACCTAGAAATGATAAACATAACAGGAAGCTCAAAAATTGAGTCACACGCGTTCAAATAACAATCGAGTGTTTGTTTAAAAATTCAAGGACGGCTGCCACATTTCAGTTTTAATTTGATTCGACTTCCTTCCATCAGATTCGCTTGGCTTCCAACAAACTCATTAGCAATTTCATTAGAATTCGATTTCAAAACTCATTAATGCGTTTCTAATGACGTCATCGTCTTCTCGAACTAAACTGAAGTTGAGATAAGCAGCAGTGGTTCTGGAATTGTGAGCCACCAAAAAGGAAATATGTGAAAAACAAACGTACAGTGTATATAAATATGAAAAATTCTTACTTCCATTTCTTCCTGGGACAATATTTTTTGAACGCTTCTATAACTGAATATTGGACGATAATCGCAATTCAATTTGTGGATCTGAATTCCGTATTTTTATCTTCGGATTAATTGACCACTGTTGTCATCTAATACCAATTGTTGCGTTCGCATCAAGAATTTCACTCGCAATTTGCAAATTGCTGTGGACGGAGTCTGTTCCATCGTGGTTCGTTAACACATGTTTTATGATGCTGTTTCTCAGTTTCCCAAATTTTCATGTCACGTATGCATGTTTCCTTTTTACCAGTGAGTGGCAGCACCGTCTGCACCGATGCAGCGTTGCTATAGAAACGAGAAATAATTGTGCACCTCGGAATGCAAATAAATATTTTTAAAAATATGTAAAGTTATTGGCCTGCGAAATTAACTTAATGTACTTTCAGGGCAGTGGACATTTTGGGAACATACTTTGCAATATGATTTTTATTAAAAAAGTCATTTCAACCCACATATCAGTGAAATTTTTGAAAGAAAAACGTAATTATTTAGGGGAACTAGGTTAAAATATATTTTAATAAAATGTTAATGAGCTTATAATGTGCGTTTAGGCCGGTGGACATGTTTCTCTGGCATTATTTACAACACGATTTTTAGAAAACGATATTAATAATGAAGGTAACGCCGTGGGCAAGGTTTTTTTTAATGAATAGGATTTCAAATAGATGATTTTAATAATTATTATTTATTTTAAATAATTATTTATAAACTAAGGTCGTAAAGTAATAAAAAAATTATAATTACTAGAAGCACGATGATGGCTAATTTTTTTTAAAAAAATTGCACGTTCGGCGAAATAAATCAGATTAGTTGTCATTCTATCAAGAATGAATTCTTTTTCTTCATCGTTATTTTTTTTATTGTGCTTTTTTAAATCAATGGAATGCATATCATAATTATGCTGTAGCTGATATTTCAAAGAATTGGCACCAAAAGTGATCGCTGAGTTGCAGCGCCCTCTTCGGATTTTCTCAGCAAGGTTAAAGCGCTTCTACCAACGAAAATCGGTTCTAATATTTCAAAAAGGTTGCGAGAAAACGCAACGTGTTATAAATTGATTTTTATTTACTTGAAAGTTGAAACCGAATCAATGTGACGGATACGTTTTTCGTTCAATATAAAATGGAATGGCAATATGATTCTGTACATTTGGCATCGCAAATCACTCTTAAATCAGGTAAATGCTGATGATCGTTTTTAATTCATTCGCGCGATTCGGCAATCAAAGTACGTGTAAATTATCGCAAGACTTTGAATTGAAGCTGATCTTTCGGAAAAGGTCCCTGACGACGCTCCTGGATCGTCTGGATCCGGATTTCTTTTCCGAACCTCCGTTTTTCAGGGGGTTGCTGTGATATTTCTCCCTTCGCGACGATTGAAGCGCTGTCGTTTTGACTTCTGACCTTTGCTGCTGTTTCAGTCGAATTTGGCTTAAGATGCCCACTAAAAGTTCGTCCACGTTGTGGCTGATCCATTCGGAGGTCTCGATGAACTTGCAGCCAAACGACGTCGCTGCTTCACGTCCTTCTACGATTAAGTTTTAAAAAAAATTGGTTTTATGAATTATATGATGCAAATAAGGCTTTCGTAAAATCCAAGCGTGCATTGAGCTGAATTAAATGCCCTAAATTTCTATTATTACAGGTATAGTCTAAATTGGGAAAAATGATCAGAATATATGACTAATTTTATGTAATTTTATTATTTAAAAGTGTCAGATTAAAACGAGGTTTTATGAAAACTCGATATCAAGCTTATTTATATTTTAGTAACACTTAAAAACATGTGTTCTTTTTCTCCAAAGGATCAAGGGATGTCCCTGAATAATCGATACCCTAGATATATATGGCAGAAATACCAATATTTACGCATTAAATTCTGCGTAAATATTGGTATTTTATGTATTATACACATTTTTTGCTTCAAACACTTACCGTATTATAATTGCTAATTTATTTCTTCTGGTCTAGAATTGGTCGTCCACTAGCATTGTAACTATTTTTATAATTTCAAAACGTTCCGCTTGTTTATTTAAAAATATTAAATTTGAAGGAAAAAAACGTTAAGCGAACTCCGCAAACTGGCATTTCCCAGCAAAGAAACCTTCGAAGGCGGTTGCATAACGTTTTTTTACTTCATATTTCTTCCATTTTCATACATAAACGGGCCAGTTTTGGATTATAAAAAAATAAATAAAACATTAATGGACGACAATTCCATGCGGATAAAACTAAATTTAGCAACTGTAATTAGTATTTGAAACTTTTGGACGCTTGTGGAGTTATACCTACCTTCTGTGGAAACAATCCTGGATCTTTCCAAGTCGATTTTATTTCCGACCAAAATGACTGCTTTTTCCTGCATCAGGTCTGCCTCTTGCAAAAGCGCCAGGATCCGCACCGCTGTGTTGAAACTGGAGCGATGTGAGACAGCGTAGACGATGACGTAAGCGTCCAAGTAATTGTGGAACACGATTTCTCCCTGCTGGAAACGTTACAAATTTTTTTTTAAAAAAACAATTCAATTCCAACTCGAACACAGAATGCAAAAGTTCAAACAATGAGCTTACAGAAACATCCGTCGAATAATCCAAACTGCTAAATTTCACTTCGGATTCGTCTCCATCCAGCAGCACAGAGACTGAGATATCACTCTCGTTAGAGTCATCTTGATTCGCTGCAAAGATCAGGAAAGAAAACTTCGATAAATTTCAAAAAGTAAAAAAAAAGTCCAGGAAAGATTCAGCTGTAACTGATGACGTTGGATGAGTTCTTTTTTGGTACATTCTGATTTTAACTGAATTTAAACTATAGACTACTACAGTGTAGAATGCGTATTTACATCTATTCCGTAATCTGTTAACCCGTTATTGACTATTCGAGCAAGTTCAGTAGGCCTACCCTGAATTTAATCCGTTTGTTTTGTCTGTGTTTGACATTTATCATTTAACAAGCTGCCATCGTTTATCCAAACCTGCGTGGGCATTTGAGTACTTCAGATCAATATGAGCCATGGAGAGTGGAGAGGCCAATTCCTGAACGTTAATTTACATTTTTTAACATTAGTTTTACATGTAGAGCTGATCATAGTCGTAATCGTTGTGGTAGCAAAGAAAAGTGAAAATAAAATACTGACGATATGGTAAGGATTGTTTTGATGAAACAAACTACATATTTTTAAAGTAATTCTATTGTGGTGGTGGTGAGTTAATTTTTTATTGTATCGATTTTAAAATCGATTTTAACTCGCGAATTTAGTTTTGAGCTCGGTTAGGATTATCAATAAAATAACATTACAATATCTACTTTATCAGTCACGCATTTGCCTCCTAGTCATTAATATTGATAATTCAAATATCGGTTTTCCTCCACATCATGAAGTCCAATTTTGAGCATCTCTTTTTGTTATTACCTCAAAACAGCAGATACACTAGCGAGTGAAGAACTGAACCACCTAAAGGTATTAAAAATCGTATTTTGTACAGCCAAGTAGATATCCAATTTTAATATCGGAATACACTGCAGATCGTTTTGTAAACGATTATTGCTCATTTAAAATGCACTTAATTTGATCAAAATTCCATATCAGTTTTTCAGTTGAAAAAGCCTTGAAACAACAGGAAACCATTTGCATTTTTTGGGACATATGCATGCTTTTACCCCTGTCACTATAAAAGCATTTCAGCATGGAATACGATGTTCTGAAATTAACGAGTTGCAAGGATTGTTTCACACAATTATTTCGAAGCAAAAAACATTTTTTTGTATAATTGGTGTGAATTTATGGCATTGCAATTTCAGGCTATTCCTTTTCGAAACTCAAGAGGAGTTTTAGTCAATTCAGGCGCATTTGAGAGGGCTTTAAATTGCACACAAAACGAGCTATTCCGATTTTAGATCGGATAATCTACTTGGTGAACACAATGAATTTTTTAAATACAAGTATTTTTGCACTAACTTTCGAGAGCTGCAGCGCTTCCGTCCCAGTCGAAGGTGACGAACTGAGAGACGAGTGACCTCTTGCCCACTTCCGACGATCCCAGGACGGCCACCCAATGGGTGCTGCTTCCGGTCGCTTCGGAGCCCACGGATTGCACGCTGCGCTCGGACGATGATGAACCGTGGCTCCAGGACCTGAGGCGGGAGAGCGTGGACGATGAGCCCGTGCCGCTGGATGACACGCTAGCCGTGCTCTGCTGACCACTGGTCAGTCGCATCCTCAGCGTCTCCCCGCACTTCTTCACCCCCTTGCCCGTCACGCTGAAACTCCGAACCCGGTAGAACTCGCTGGGCTCGAACTCGTCGTCCTTCTTGGCCGAAGTCGCCGCGGTCAGTCCACTTCCGGTGGCCGTGCAGCGGTACCTGCCCCGGTACATGGACGAGGGCACGGTGGAGCCTCTCTGGCGAAACGGGCCCAGGTAGGACTCGAAATCGGGAAACTCATCGGCTGGTGACTCTTTGCTGGAGTTCAGGTCCCCATGGCTGCTGGACGATCGGAAGGCCCCGCCGACCACTTCCGGAAAATATTCCATTGCTTTTCTGGTGGAGTTTTTGGCTTGTTTTTACGACTGATTGTGTTCACCTGTGGGTTTGCAACAGGCTGCTGGATTCAGTGCTCTTGTGCCTCTGGAGAATGCCGATTGCGTTTTATATATCGAATATGCGTCACGTGATGTTGCATCCTGACGTCACTGTTCAATCTCCCCGCTGACTTTCGCGGTCGGCTGCATCATTGGTCTCTTAAGCGTGTTATGGCGCAGGAAACTCCATTCGTGGCAGCCTCTGATGTTGGGCAAGGAGTGATTTCATGGCCTTGCTCAATATGTTTGACACGTGTTGAGCGGGATTAGTTTTCGAGCATCATGAGGTTGTCAAGCTGTGTCATCTGGTGCGAGGTGACAAATCTACCAATTCTGCAGAATCTATGTGGTTTCACTATGTGCTTTTTTTCTGTAATAAACAGGGCATTTCACCTAATGCAATACCACCTTAAACCGGAAATTGACGATTTGCGTCACTGTTGAAGTACGTGTGCGATATGCCAGCTTGGGTTAAGACTTTGTCAAAACTCATGCCCACCATACAGTAAGATTGTTCATGTTTGCCTCAAATACGTTTTATAACTGCTAGGTTTATTTTCCCCAACGTAGAAATGGTCGTCCACTATGGTTTCAAATTTAAAAAAAGCCTTGTTAATTTATAAAAGAAATTAATAAATTTGACCAAAAAACTATGCAACCCGCAATGCACGGTTGAATTGCAGAAAAGCTATTTTTCAGGCGGTCGCATAACGATTATTTTTTTTTTCAAATTTGAGATGTTATAAATTAACGTGATACAGTCGAACCTCGATAACTCAACTTCCTATAAGTCAAATAATCCGCTAACTCAAACTTTTAATCAAGTCCCG
>JAQIXS010000167.1:0-60632 GCA_034700785.1 Rossiulus vilnensis | reverse complement strand
GATAAGTTACCCAGAGCAAAGGTTCATTGATATTAGTAAACAGTTCTTTGACATATTCTAGATCAGTATAATGATACTTGAGTCGTAAGTTTCCTGCGATATTACTGATGATACGTGAAGTACACGAGGAATTTGGGAGAGAAGTTCGACAGAGGGCATAATTCAGAGATATCCGGTGCGAAAAGGGAGTTTATGAGAATAATATGATACGGGCTTAAACGAAGTTAAATAACAATTTTTTTTGACGAAAAGGGAATGTTTAAGTGAAAATAGTCCCAAGCAGTGAGAGGATGTTGCTGGATCTCACGATGAAAAGGAAAATGTGTAGAATTTTCAATTCGCCTAGCAATTTCGGAGTGTAAATTGTTCTGGACAGCTTCTAGTATTGGTGTGCGTAAAGCGAGAATTTGATTAGTGGTTAGGGTATGTAGGGTAGTGGGAGCATCGTCTGGGAGATTTTCTACGACTAGGTGGATAAAGTTCGCTAGAGGATTGTATTTGTCCGGCACTTTGCTTAACCAATATAAGAATAGATTTTTAGAAAAATTGTTAACTATGTTGTTGTTTGATGTCTTAACCCAATAGTTAAAAGTATGCTTTATTATTTGTGTTTGTATTAGAATAAGGTGGAAGAGTCGAAGCTCGCCCTATTGAATATCAAAGCGCTCCATCTTATTTGCAGTAGCCACAGGAAAAGAAGAAACTCCCCCTTCCCCCGCAAGAATTGCCGCGGTCTCCCCCCCATCACAGCTGATATTCAACTAAAGGTGCTGAGGATGAATGAGGGGTAAGACACGCAGAAGAAAATTTTCTAGCTACAGCGTGTCCAATGCATAATTGTTGACAACCAGGATTTTCCCCAACATTTCAAATTGAGCTTCTCAGCTCACTTCCCAAATGGCTTCAACGATTGAATCGGTCGAACGTACCGAAAAACGATGGGCGGCGTAAAACGTAAACGCACGCACCGATTCTCGATGTTTTCGGCGATGACTGGCCATGCCCGAAAGCGTGCCATGAAACGTGGCACAGTCCCCCTTTTACACGCTACGTTCGAGTGGATACGCAATCTTTGGAGCAGTATCGCAGTAAATCACGTCGTCAATGTCTTGCGACGAAAACTTGTCCCCCAGCATGGCGTGAACATTTTAAATTGCTCTCGATTTTCCAGGCTGTGCCCACGTCCTAGACGCAAGCGTTGCATCATCTTCGGACGACCGGGGGGAAGAAGAAGAAAAATCGACGCCGATGGAGTAGAGTAGCGTCGGCTAGGAGTGCATGACATTTCGCGCATCTGCTCTCGTCATCATCGAGCCTGCCCATTTTGCCATCGCGCAGGAGGAAGAGGAGGACATCGTCAGCTTGCTGGAGGAAGAAAGCTGGCGGGTTAGCATTCGGGAGGGAGGGCGGCAGCCATATTTTGCCCCCAAACCCAGCTCATGTCCGTTTTTTTGGGGGGGCGGGACAGGAACAAGACCAAGCGTTGAGGGACGAGGAGGCGGAAAGGTTTCGGGTGAGCAAGAATCTTAACGCAACGCGCGACGACGTAGTTGCTGTCTGTGTCAATCCACACGCTTCCTTTTTCATTGGCTAGCAAGAGGATCGACTGCTGAGGGAGTTGGAGGAAGACGTCGGACGGGTAGGATGGGGAAAGGCGTTCGAGTCGCGCGCGACCGCGTCGTCTAATCCATAGCCGCTTTGTTTGCAGGAGGAAGAAGAGGAGGAGCCGTTGACAGAAGAGGAGACCAGGCTGGTGAGACCCCCCCTCCCCTCCTCTCGTTGTCGTTGCGGCACGAGACGCCGACCGATTCGTTCGTTCGTTTTAACCAAGTTGCCTTCCCCGCTTTCATCCGCAGTACCTATTGCGGTGGGTGAGGAGGAAAGGATGCGACCGAGAAGCGTGTCCCAGTGTTACGCTGTCCATTGCAATCCAGGTGTTGTTTGTCTTGCACAGGAGCGACAGCGATGGTTGAGAATGACGGAAGAAGAAGAAAGAAGGGGGGGGGGTAGGTGAGAAGCGTCCATTGCGATGGATTCGTCCCTTTTTTTTTGCAATCATCATCATCATCATCATCATCATATTCTTCACACCCTCATCGACAAACGACTCGTGCGAAAGCCACGCACGATGGCGCGGAGCCGTTACTTACGTCGTTTTTACGTTTCCACGCTCCCAATGTGTCGGCGCCGAGACAACCCCCATTCTCGTCCTACGGAGAAGCAGCCAAGCCGCCTGTTCCTCGTTTCGTCCGCCATCCTAGCAAGCGGGATGGAAGACACTTTTTCTCAAATCTGCTCTCACGTGCGAGCGTTTTCGTGGGGGGGTCCCCAAAATGGGATGATGCTGTGGGACGTGCTGCTCAGAGGGCAAAGGTTTGCAACAAAAAAAAGGGTGATGGTGGGGGGGGGGGAATGGCTGTTACCAGCATTTGCATGCATATGCCCTGGAGGAAACTCGGGCCTGGCATACACCACACTCGATTGGGGTTTCATCACTGAGCTGGTGTGTTTCACGTCAATCGGTTCGTTGGCGAACTCCAGGTTGGAGACACATCTTCCTCCTGCGCCCAAATGTTGCCGCAACGAGGAGATGATGAGCGCAGAAAAATCCTCCCACCCACGCCACGTGTGGGCGAGATCATTTTTCACGTCCCCTGCTGCAGCAACTCAAAGTTGATATCCAAGCAGTGTGTATGTTTTTATCATTATATCCGCGCGGAATTTGGAATGATTTGCATTTGTAATGATAATAAATATGAATATATATTTGAAACGCTATCTGTACTCTGCCAATGCTCAAGCTTGCGTGCCAGGGAATTTTTGATACATGACGTTTTCATTGTCACCCCCTTCGCCTTGCAACTAACAGCCCACATTCTACCTCAAAATAGTATTAGCTCACTATTGATATGTTCACGCAAAAAGATATCATGGACGCTGCATGCCAGGAGAGGTTGCAGCGAGCGAGAGCGCAGCAGGCTGCAACCATCATCATGGAAGTTGCACGCCAGGTGAGGTTGCAGCGAGCGAGAGCGCAGCAGGCTGCATAGCGCGAAAAGTATACGGTAGGTTATACTACTCGTCCATCAATGGGGGAGGCGGAGGGAGGGAAACATTCGATCCGTTAACAATTCTCCTAACTTCCTCGCAGAAGACTGCGGATGCAGCAACAGTGCTACGTTCGCAAGCCAGCACGTCCCAGACATCGGAAGCTGCTCCTACTGCAGCCCCATCGAGCGTGGCTAACATATTGCAACAGCGTAGAGTACTCCGATGGAACAACAAACGCAAGTTCGACGACATGTTAAAGAACACGATGGAGGACAAGAATGTAAGAAACCATTGGAAAAATAGGGCCTCAATGTCGTTTCCCTTTGTCATATTTTGTCAAACGTATGACATTTACAGAGTAGTGGAGGAGGAGGAGGAGGAGGAGGTGGCGACAACGACAACGACGAAACGAGTCACTACTTTGGACAGATGATACGGAAAGAAGAAACGGTCGTAAAGAAAGAAAACGAGAAGGAGGAGGAAGAGGAAATATGCGCCTGTTAATAAAACTTTTCCCCAACATGCTAAAGTAAACGTATTCATAGCAAAACGTCGCACAAAATGTGAGGGTTAAGCCAGAGCCGCATGGATTCATAGGGTTCACAGGCGGCCATATTTCGTTTGCCATCCCCCACCCAACCAACAGCATAATTGTACATTAGGGGATGGGAAATACACTGCATCCAGACACTCTCGACATCGGGTATGCATGCGAAAACCGATTCAACACTCTTGTCGAGGGGAAATTGGAGTGGCATTTTTCATCTAATTCATGGTAGGTTGGGTTGACGTGACAAATAATCTCGTCAGAAAGTGAGGGGAAAGCTGCGCAATGCTCCACCGCTGCAGGTCAGTGTGTGAGCATTTTTTTGGGGGGGGGGTTCATTTCAATTCAAAATGGTCTCGAACAAAACAAATAGCATACACCCACAAGCTCTCGGGGTGCGGTTTCAATTTCATCCAAATCAGCATCCTACTGTCAGTGAATACACGCAAGTGAACTCCCTGGGAGGGGGGGGGGGAGCCCGTTAGATTTCGAATAACGAGTAAAATAAAAGCAAATGGTGTTGGGGGTTGCCTCTGAATGCCCTGAGGTGGTGTTTCCCCCTTCCCCTTTTCCCCCCCCAAAAAAAATGAATCCATTGTCGCCCTCCGTGAAATTGTTTTCATTTATATTTTTTTCCCCAACAGGGTTTAAAAAAATGCTTGGATTATCGACTAGCGTATGGCATTCTCGTTTCCAGTTGATGAATGAGGCATTCGCCAACGAATAAATAAACAAAAAGGGGGCGATATAATGAGCTTGTCGCCAAAAAAAGGGCTCATTATTGCTTCAACAAGCTCTGCCTAACGAAAACGCTTATAAATGTGCATAATAATAATAATGTGTTATTGAGTAACCTTGTTTTCACCCCCCCCCTTCCTAGGCGAAAATCTTCACTTTGGGTGGGGGGGGGGGGGGTCCGGCTTGCAACCAACTCCTCCCCCATAAACGCTCACCTGGCGAAAAAACGGCTTGAATGTGTTCTCCACACGACGAATGCCGGAGCTATCTCGGGATTTGGGCTCGCTGCAAAACAAATGGATGAGTGAAAACTCAATTGTGGAGTTTGTGGAGGCAGGACGGATAGAATGTCGTACGACGCCGACAAAATGCATGGGAACGCCGAGAATGTTCTTACGCAATGTCCTATAATTACACATTGGCACGCAAGGGGGGGGATCCATTCCGACGAAAATTCCACCGCTAGATGGCAGCACTCGCCTCGTCCCGACGCGAGTGCTGCCATCTAGCGGTGGAATTTTCGTCGGAATGGAAATACACTCCATATTTCGAGTTGTAAAATCACCAACTGTAAAGGTATTTGTAAATGAGCGCCACCCTACGATTGACCAGGGACGACGCGAGCTGCCCACCCTCAAATTGAAGAGGTTGGGTGCATTCCGCCAACAAATGCCCCAGGTACTGGTTGCAATTTGGTAATGCATTCCTACGCGATATGTCCCGCCCGCCCCCCCCCATGTATGTATTGGCCACGCACGGGGCGCATAAATGTACGCTTGTGGTGTGTGTGTGAATGTGATACTTGCACCATGGTGTTATATTTGAAGGTAATGTACGTCTGGCACCCTTCACGTTTCTCAAGAAAAAACGTTGCTTTGGAAATGCAGTGACTTAAGTATGAAAGTGATTAATGAAAATGAATAATACATTGCTTAGCAAGGGTTACAGTCGACAGTATGCTATTAACAAACTACTGATTACCCTCTGGTACTTTAAAAAAAAGTAACGCATGTACATTATATTGTAATTAAGCATACAGAAACATAATGTAACAGTATCAGTATAAAAATAACGATACTTGCATACTTTTGTTTCTAAAAATAAAAGTAATATTTTTAATGCAATTACATGCAATGTAGAGAATAAAACTGCTATTAACGAGGATGTTATTATCATGACTTATACTTTTCTCGCATATTCACTTCGACATCCTTAAAGTATGCTTCAAAACAGTATAAAATGTACTCTTTTCGCAATAATCTGGCACGTTAACTAACCCAAATGTCATTTCGAGTGATTGCATTGCGCATTGTTTGCGAGAAAATACGTATTTATTTTGCAATTACGAAGAAATGAAAGAATGTTTGTTGCAATGCAAGAGAAGAGAAAAACAGACTATTTAAAGCCTACTCAACAATCGAAGGAAAGCAACGCGAAAACCGACGACCTGAAAAAAACCTGTTTTTGAAATAGTATCAAGTGCATGTTTGATGGCAATTATATTGTAAGGAAACCAAGTCGCGTAAGGCTTGTTTTTTGTTTAATCATTCACAGTTTTCATATTCGAAGGTCGAGTATTAATTCAAAAAAGCTAATCATTTCATGCATTAATATGCATTATGCATAGCTTTATTAAAACACAAGCTGCGATATTATCTGTTTGATATTCGTATTTTAAGAGTTACGTACATGAAGATATGCGTCCATAAATATTTCATTTTTATCCATGAAACTAACTGAATACCAAAATTAAAATGCCTGCTGATCACAACATCTATAAAGCGGAATTACTTTTCTCTGACAATTTATTTTATAAAAATAGAACAATGCCGTAAGAAACCTACAAGTGGACGTCCAGGACTGCTGCCAGAATATGCATTTGTGATGAAATTTTTTTGCATTTTACATGCAAATATGCATTGTGAAGAACTTTTTAACAAAACGATTTTAGTGTCAAACTAAAAAGTCTGAATAGCTCTTCAACACTGCATACAATACATGAAACTGTTAATATAAATTAACCGAAATTACCTAGCAGGTGTGTGCAATGTTTTGTCCAGTGATAGAATGTGGTTCTAAAAATCGAACATGCAAATAAATTACTAATTAATTGTTGTATCTAATTACATCTTCACTATATAAACGTCGCTTTATTTATCAATAAAGTTATTACAGATTTTTAAAAATTGGCAGCGAATTTCTACAATTTGTTTTAATGTGTTAAATAAAGAAAGTAATGGATTGGCACACGCAAAACTGAAAACTACTTTATTTAAACACGCACACCAATTGTGATTTTTATCTAAATTGCACATACAAATGGCAAAAAATAAGTTTAATCACGAAAAACATGAAGCTAGTAATCACATTTTTATAGAAGTATCTAATTGAGTTGAGTATTTTAATTTTGAAGTAAGAAGACGAACCTGCTATTCAATTGTGATAGCAAGAATTTAAAAATCAATGTTCAAATAATCAATTGCAAAACATTATGGCTTGTTTTATTAGAGAAACTGACCTGCAGTTACATTGCATTACATACATGTAAAAATGTTTATGTACAAATATTTCGTGATTTAAAGAAACCATCGAATGCATTGTTGGGGTCAAGTCAGCATTAATTCCGAAGTTTTGATCCTTTCAGTTTTTTTGCATTCACCATTGCGAAAATAAAATAATAATAATAATTATAATAATGATAATAACAAACGTATAAAATAATGACGGCAAGCGCAAGGTTATCTATATAATTGAAACGGCTACAAATAGGACAGTAATTCAAAACACCAATAAAAAGCTAATTCTTGGAAAGTAGTTATAGCAAAAAGCCTTACTTTTTTTACAAATTAAACTTTATGTACTGGCAATATTAGGCCTACCATGTGCGCGGTGGGGGTTGCCCTACTGAACTCTTTTAATGATGTTCAGTTATCATGGATGCCCTAGTCCCAAACATTATACTTTTATGTATAGTTGCCCATATGAGCCAGGTATAGTGCTAGTTCTACTTTTTCTAGATTCACAATACCACAGATATGCATTATTTAAATAGTGTAAGGGGAAAAAAGAATTACATTAATGGCTAAAACTGATAGGCTACTTATTGCAATAAAGGTTTCAATTTTGAAAAAAACTGTGCTGTTTGGGAAAAGTTACAGTAATGTTTTAAGATTTAGGATGAGAGGGGGGGGGGAATAGAATTTAAGTGCCGTATTAAGCATGTCTTTTCCTTTCCACATTTTAATAACTATCAAACTATTAAAACTGTTAAAAAATGTCGCCATAAGTGAAATGAATTATAAACCTGTGGGTTTTTTTCAATATAAGAGGGAGTGGATACGTAACAAAAACTTATCAATGAAATGCTTTGACTGGTGTTAACCTGATTTGTACAAAAAAAATGAACATTTTGATATCTGAATGTGTAAGATTTTTGAACACATCGTACAAAGCACTATAATACTAATTTGATAGGTTCTATATTAGCTCTATCGTTAGACAATGTTCATTTACCTTGTAGGTACATGTACTTGCGAATCATTTTAAATTCTAAGAATGGTATTAATTAAGAATTTATCAGATTAGTAAGAGAAAAACTGGTGTCGATATTTAACATGGTTGTTCTTCAGATCGCAAAGCCAATCTTGGATTTTGGGTGGGAATGGAAATCACGAGCAGTAAAATAATTATTATAGATGCAGATTTAGCCAAGCCCAGGTTGGCCTTCGCCTAAACATGTGCCATTGGCCCACGTTGCTATTCGGCCTTCAGAAGAGGTAACGTTTTGGCGAGCAAGTAGGAGCGCCTTGGGTATGCAAGGACCCTCCACTCCATTCTCATGCTGAAAAAAAAGCTATTGCTTTCTGATAGTTGCAAAAGCAGAAACTGCAATAAGAGCGGAGTTGCATAGCCGACTGAGAGAAAGAGATTTAGAGAGCGATTTTTCTAATAATGACCAGATAAAATAATAATAAAAATTATGAAAAACAAATCTTAGGAATTCTACAATTTAAGTTGGCAATGGAAATAAGCATGAGTGACACATGGATTAAAGCCTTGGGGCTTTTGCTGGAGTGGCTCTTTTGGGAGGGGAATCATCCTTGAGGTCATCGATTTTCTCCTTAGCATCCTTGATGGTGTCTTCCAAATTCTCCTTGGCATCTTCAATCTTGTCCACGGCTTCTTCCACTGCATCTTCGTGTTTTTCCACAGCATCTTCGTGCTGTTCAACCGCTGCTTTAGTTGCCACTGATGGAGTGGGTTTGGTTTTCTGCAGAACCACCACCGCCGGCTTCTGGGCGACAGTGACAGACTTAGTGATCGTTGGACCTACATAAGGAAGGTAAGATCTCAGGCTTTTAGTGGGGCCTTGAAGCAGCACCTTGTGGTGGATTTGCGGAGCCAAGGGATAGGTTGTCGGGAGCCTTGCGTAGGGAATTCTGTACTGTCCTGGTCTTGGTACGGTTACTTCTACGGGAATTACTTCGACATTCGTGGTCGGCACCCTGGTGTGGGTCAGGTATATGTGGTCGTCGTCGTCGAAAAAGTCATCGTGGTCCATTTTACGGACAAACCCTGCAGCGTCTCTTACAAGGAATTCGTCATGATCGAGCTTGTACACTCTACCTTGGTCGTCGGTCACCAGTCTGTCATCAGCATCCAACTTGTGGACAATGCCTGCATGGTCTTTTACCAGATATTCGTCATGATCAATTTTGTAAAATCTACCTTTGCCAACAGCAACCAGCTTTTCGTCGGTTTCCAGCTTGTGGACCACTCCAACTTCGTCTTGGACGAGGATTTCATCGTTGTCAAGTTTGTGGACGAGTCCTCTGGCGTCTTGGACTAGCTTCTCATCGTGTTCGACCTTGTGCACTCGACCAACACTGTCTTGGACGAGGGTCTCATCGTCGTCCAGAGAGTGTACTACGCCCCTAGAGTCCTGAACCAACTTGTCATCCACATCGACCTTGTGAACGCCTCCAACGGCGTCTTGCACGAGGACATCATCGACTTCCACCTTGTGAACAACTCCTCTGGCATCCTGCACCAACTTCTCATCGTGCTCTACCTTGTGCACCCCACCGACGCCATCTTCGACAAGAGCCTCATCGTTGTCGAGCTTGTGGACAACGCCTCTGGAGTCCTGGACCAGCTTTTCGTCGTGGTCAAGAGCGTGGACAGCACCAACCCCATCGGTGAC
This sequence comes from Rossiulus vilnensis, assembly GCA_034700785.1. Lineage (NCBI taxonomy): Eukaryota > Metazoa > Arthropoda > Diplopoda > Julida > Julidae > Rossiulus > Rossiulus vilnensis. The sequence goes on along the minus strand of JAQIXS010000167.1, from coordinate 51,093 downwards.
AATAACATCGTCACTGTCGGCTTTGTGGACTACGCCTCTGGCGTCTTGCACGAGGACGTCATCGTGGTCAACCTTATGGACCCGGCCCACTGCATCTTCTACGAGCGTCTCATCGTGGTCCAGCTTGTGGACGACACCTCTCTTATCCTGAACCAGCTTTTCATCAGCCTCCACCTTGTGGACTATCCCTCTGTTGTCCTTAACCAGCACTTCATCGTGGTCGAGATCATGAGGTGCGATCAGGGCCTCTAATGCATCGTCAACTGTATCCTCGATGGAATCGAGGTACAAACGATATGGTACCAGACCAGCTGGTACCGAGCTGACCACAGCTATCAGCGTCCCCAGGACAAGAATCTGAATTTTCAAAAAAAATATTCGATTATGACGCTTACTTGTAGCATTGCAAGACCAGTTGCTAATTCTTTAGATTAATAAGCTTGCATGCATCCTGCGAAAATAACTGCTATACTTGAAAGCGACGATAAATTCGAAATACTTCTTTTTGGCAAACACTGCCCAAAACTTACTAAGTGCCAGATATGAAAGTTATTTATAGTTTTTTAAAAATTTCAAAAGAATTTAAGCTGCATGGTTTAGAATCATACGTACTAAGTACCAATAATCCAAGTTTTTTTTAAAGATTAAAAAATTAAAAAAAAAGAATTTAAGTGGCATTAAGATGTATGGTTGAAAATCAATCATGGGTAAGCTTCTAAGTGCGAGCAATGAAATTGAGATTCTAGATTTCAAATTATGCTACAAATGGATTGACTCATTGCAATTCCTTTGTTGTTGTAACGATGGATTATTCGCTTAAACATTTGAATTCATTTTCGCTGGATTTATTGGATTTATCGTATTAGTGAAGACTATAGTTGACAATATGTTGATAATACCGGTATATTGTCAACTATAGTTTCAACTAATACGAAATAAAATTTAGCTTGAAATGATATGTCAATGCATTGCAATATAAAGTTGAAAGTGTTAGCAACACAAAAAAATCAAAACTCAGTTCATTCCAACATTTGTAAAATCAATCTTTAATAAATTCAAACAAAACTAAATAAAAATTATTCGATGGAATTCCAAATTATTATAAGTGCCTCGATTAAAGTCATTATTCAATACAACTAAACAATGGAAATATAAAAGGTAACTGGCCATACGTAGATAACGAATTCAGAAATACTACGAAAATCTCAAAACTATATCTATTTTTAAAATTGTAAAATCGCGGAAACTAATAACGTATAATCACTTTCACTAACAATTTGGTTATAACGTAAAAATGACTAGAAAACCCAGTATTAAACTTACCAGCAACTTCATGTTTTGTTTCAGTGTAGTCAGGTTTGCCAGATGGGAACGAATTCGTGGATGACTATCGATAACACAACTCTTAAATGCTTCTGGGAGAAACTCTGATAGCAAACTATATTTAAAGGCGTTTGAAACTTATTCTTGGTCTCAGCGTCCAAGAAATCACTTCCGTTTCAATAGAAACTACGTCGCTACCGTGACGTTGCACGCACGCACATTTCGTAGATAACGACGATTTACCAATAATCCGCTTTCAGAAAAAACAATTAGTTGGTAAAAGCAGCCATTCAGCTCCCTCCGTTCGAGCACATGGTTTATTCCTTCGTGATTTTTGAGTACAATGCCAAATGCAAGCAGCAACGAAAGGCCAACGAGTACTTTTTTATGCGCCCACCAATTCTGCGTGCAGCAACCGAAAAAAAAATGCAAATAACAATATCGTATCTATCTAGATGGAAAACAATAAAACGTTTAATTTTTATATCTGGCGTCCGTTTTCCTAAATACGTAGGCTATAGGTCAGTATAGCGCCGCTACAGGAGGTTAACTGCATGAAAATCTAACAAAACTGTTTAAGGTTAAAGTCAGCACGTCCAGTTTCACTTTGGTTTTCCCCGATTACAACAGACGACCACCCAGTGGTCAATATTTCTCAATGGATTTAAGCGTGCATGTCCTACTGGTATTTAAATTAGTTTAGGTTATGCGAGAGCATTCTGGTGGAAAAAAATCCACTTTTTTATATTTATTAAAATAATGTAATTAACAAAATAAGAGAACGCTGATAATGCAAAACAAACCCAATACCATCTCTGCATATTTAACTTAAACTTGATTCTGTGTTCGATCTGAGGGGTTTGGTCTTTTTCACCGAACACCGAAAGTCTTTAGTCCAACCCAAAATAATATGTACCATGCAAAAAAAATTTTCACTGAAAATGCTTATTATCAATGCTTTGCATATTATTTATTTTCATAATTAAATAAACATGTAGAAAGTACGTTATCCAACCTCTGATGCCCGTCTTCGATTGTTCCATCGTAAAGTAAACCCTGTTTATTCAATTTTTCGTAATTAAACGGGACCTTTTTAAATTATACAAAACATGTCAGAACATGTCAGTGGACGAAAAATTCTACATAAGGGGAAATACATTTAGCATTTTAATAACTTTAACTAAAGTAAAAATGTACAAATAAACATTTTTATCAACATTTCGTCAAACGTTTTGATATACATTTTAGCAATGATATTGTGGCCACCCAAACGAGGTAATACACCGCTGATAACTTTAGTTTATGAACCTCACCCTTCCCCGAATCGTATGGCATTTAGTTTTTGACAAAAACTGAGTTGAATTGAATGAAATGACCCTCACAGAAAAATATTTGCAAAAATGTTACAAACATGTATATAATAAATATACGCTACAGAGTCACCTATAATGATTATAAATAGCACTAACATTATAATGGATTCTAGAGGATATCATAATTACACTACAATAAGCAATTTGACAGATTTCAACATTCAAATCATTAAAGGCCGTCAGGAACGCTTGGATCACCATATGTTTATTGCTTGTTTTGTGAAGATGTGATTAGTTAACACTCACTACCATCATAGGTTAAATGCATCCTATGAAAAATGTATAACATTTTCATGAACTTTCAAGATACTTAACATACAGGTGAAAATACATTGCTTAAAACAAATTCTACATTGTCATAATAAGAATACCAGCACATATTGTGAATCCAGTGAATAGGTTACAACAAATTTAAAGGCTTTTAAAACATTTCATTAGAAAGTACACTGTAAAATTAGAAATGCACAGAAGTTCTTTAGCAATATATATTAGCTCTTTACAGCTCAAGAATGACGAACGTATCATATACCTGTTTACAAAGAAAAATGCATCCTTGATGAATACATACTTGTTTATCATTTATGCATTTAGGGGGAATTTTATCAAAATTGGGGCATATCTGGAGGTGAAGCATTAAGGTCAAAGCAAGTAAAGTGAAAAATCAACTGTGGTCATCTTGAGGGGATAATTATAATGCACACGTACGATAATGCGCAGCTTAAATACAGCACACCATAGTGCGGATTAAGTTCTGATGAAATCAGCTTTCTGTGTAGCTAAAAAAAATTGACAGATATGATAAATGACTTTAAGGTGTGTCATTAGAAATGGATAGAATTAAATTAACTATAATGATTTTCTTTTCAAGTTAATTATGTTGTTATTAAGATAGTGGAAAAATTCGCAACAGTAAAATAATGGTTTATAAATCTTTTTATTAAAAATTAATCAAAAACCTAAAATTAGTGTACCGAAATTTTTAAAAAAACTGTTTGAACTATGCATAATTATGCTCAACCAAAAAATTCATTCAACAGATGCATCAAGGTAAATTCCTGGCTTTTTTACAGAATTTGGCGAGAACCTGAATTAGATGACGGAATGATAAAAAAGCAGAAACTGATGGAGAATACTTTAAATACAAGTCAATAACTAAACAAATACCTACAGTACATGTATATTTTAGTCAGTAATGATTGTAGATGGCAAATACCATATATTAATCGTTACAAAAATTATAAACGTTTTAAATTTTTATTTCCCTAAACCTAATATCCGAAAAAAAACATGCTAATAAGTGAGTGGAACAATACTGATAACGTTAACTGACATTTACCATATTCGTATATATTGTTTATCAGCTCAAATTACTTAAAATTATGATGCAATTATTTGAACCAGAAAACCTTATGGCTTCCAAGTATCATTAATTTTTAAAAGCACAACCTTAATGTTGCAAACAGAACACGTAGCAAACATGTACCCTAAGTGTTTTGAGACACGTGCTGTTTTCGGTATTTGCCAAACGTCCTGCCGTAATTACTTTTTTCAAGATCAACGAAATGATTTTATTTACAACGCCATTATACTTGCGACATAGCCTGCATGTTCACAGCAAAGAAATACTTCAGCGATTTAATCGAATCACCTTCGTTACAATGGATTGTGGATGGTCGATGGTCAAAATAAGAACAATAATTTTTTAAATCTCGTTCGAAAATATAGCAAAGTGCATTGATGCTTCAAAGACACCAGGAATAAACCGTTGACCACAGCACTTTGGTAAGTAAGGAGTTGACTTCGATATAATACTTTTATTAATTAGCTTAAACAAAGAGCACAGCCTTCGCGTTGCCTTGAATGCCCTGAGCCATGCGAATGCGTGCTGCAAAAGCGGTATAAATTTGCTTTAGTGGTTTTCTCGACATTGATTATTGCGAAGCTATGTTAACAAGTTAGGAATGGGTTATATGTATACAGTAACGTAAGGGCGTATGCTTGGAGAAAATAGCAGAGCATTTCATAAATCAGATCATGTCAGACATTTTACTTTCTAGGAAAAAGTTTCCAAAATTGTGTGCAAATTAAAACGTGGCAGATACTATAATGTCAACTTCCTTGTTCAATATTGTAAATTTTCTAAAGTAAGTTTATGATTTAGTTTCGTTCAAGGTAAATATCTATTTCAATCACGAATAAATTTTCGCTACTCAAGTGGAAATATTTTTTTTAAAAACATTGCATTTCTTAAACCTTTGAGGAAGAACTCAATGCTCCCACTACGGAACTGTTACCGATATCGAAGTTGATTGCGCTATTAATTAAAGTTGAGTATCCACCTTAATTAGTCGATATAAATACTTTCATGTTAAATATAACCGACCTATTCATTTTTTTGTACGAAAACTGCATACATGGTACCTACAGGCATACAAGGTTATCCCATAACAATTCCATCTCATAGTCCTTGCTAATTAATTATCGTTTCAGACATCCGTCTATTGCTGATCTGTTTGCCTGCTCATTATTATACCAAATCAATATTCAGCTGGTATACCAACGTCAATCGCATTTTAATGGGAGATAATTGCGTGAAACTTCTACGAAAGTGATGTGGACATGTGGATAAACTCTGTGGGTATCAGACAGGAATGTCAAACATCAGGAGGCCTGCGCATTGGGTATTTAGCAGCAGATCGTCAATACCCAATTTGTATGAGAATGGGCAAACTGCAAGGCGATCCTATCACAGTCAGTTAAGATAAACTTGATTGTATGACGTCGAACGTTTGGCAATTATAGGACATGTTTATGACAGAAATGGCGTAACAAAGCCAACAAATTGCATGGTACGTCGAATACATGGAGTTCAGAAATGTTGAAATATTAAACTCCACCCTAGAAATTTTGAATTTTTAAGATTAATACTTATAGCTTTGAAATGCAATTAGAATGCATAAACAGGCACATGTATCAGCATATTAAAAAGTGCTAAGTTTGTCAAGGTTTTCACAAAATGATTCACAAAGTGAAATGTAACTTATCTCATTTTTTAATAAAGTGAAATTTAATTAGAAAAGCAGAACGTACATTTAAATTTGCTTTTATTAGAAGAAGAAGAAGACGAACCAAGACACTAAGGGGAGATACCCCTTCTGGCCATTAAATTATATGTGTGGATGTGTGTTTATCTTATTATTCGATATTTGATTTAATGCACTGCTGTAAATATTGTTTGTTCAGTAAACGTTAAAATATCAAATATGAAAGTTGCGAATATACAATACATCTAGCGTTTAATGTGTAATGGAATTGTCACACACTGCATAAAGATAAGTTAGCACTTTAACTGATGGTTTTAAATATAGCGATATCCTATCAAACAAATACATTTAGACAAAATAAATTGAGAAAACGTTTAAAAGTAGAAATTAGTTTTAATGCATTTTATGAAGCGTTTAAATATAATTATGAATCTGTGACAATAAACAGAATTTGAAGCTTTATAAGATTTTATGCCATATAGTAAATTTCACCAAATAAAAATGAGAAAGTGAGATTCAAATTTTTCTAAACGTCTATTCTGACGTGCAATACGTAGACCTTCAGATAAGAAACATTTATTGACAAAGAAAACCTGACAAGTAATACATAGAAAAGGCATCTAATCTCCAAACTATTTTACACGTTGTGTCTGAAAACCGAGCACTTTGGGGTGTTTTTTTATCTGGTTGTTAAGCCCGCTCACCTTCAAACAAACTAATTCAAAATGGCGACAACGATCCCAGATTTAAAATTTAATTTCTTAGCATTTCAGTTTTCAATAACAAGGGTGGACACGAAATATGTACCAGGTACGTGGTCTATGTAGGAGTGGGTTGAAGTGGTCCTACTGGACATTTTCTCGTTGCATATATTTGATCAATTTTAGCAACTAAACGAGCTGCATGTACAGTGCGTTATATTTAAATTAACTTAGTCCAAAGAAAGTATCAGTGAAAATTAAAGTCGCCAAGGTGTTTGACAAATAGAAACACGCCAAAACCTGATAAATCTCAATAACCTTCAATGAAGAGACCAACCCTTAGAGTATTCAGCATGTTGACTATAATTAATTGCACTACTTAGAATCAGAAAACATTAAAAACGTGCATGTTTTCCTGTAAACTATAACGGTTTAATTTTTAGAGGAAATCTCCCTTAATTTCAATTTATTTGGAGGAAACCACCACGGAAATTTAGGTCAGCGTGCATTAAAGGTCAATTAATAACAAAATAATAAACAATAAGTGTCATACAGTTTTTTTGGCCCTTGGACTACTTGCGTACTAAATCTCAAAATTGAAATATGTCACGTTTGGCTTAGGAAGGAGCAATTAACATGATGGCGGCTAATAGCGTATATTAGACGTTTTTTTATTTCAACCAAGATGTTAAAATGTATAAATTGAGTGGGGAAATCCCCGATTAGAAATCAAAAACGAAACACCTTAAGAAGATGAAGACAACTTTATAATATTCCTTTGGATTAAATGCAGGTGCAATGAACTTCTAATTTACCATTAGTCAGTCCAGGATCACAAAATGATACCATCAGTATAAAAACGTGCAGTCTGAAAACGTGATCTTTATTGAGAATATGCTACAAATTATTTTTTCTATCAACTTGAGGTTACTTTAGAAAAGTCACATTGCTCTTAAATTAATGCAATAAACTTATTTAACCTATGCAAATACGATACCTTAATTCCTTAATAAGCAGTATAATTTCCAAGAACCTTTGAAAGTCAATTCAATTCAACCTGATGAAGCCACAGTTGGTAAGCAAAACGTTGTGTTCATTAAATTACACAAAATGCACGCATATAATCGAGTTTAACCTTAGCCATTTATGAAAATATGGGGAAAATTCAAATGTTTTCACCGTTCCTTCGTATGAATTTAACGAAAAACGTTTTTAAAAGAAAATTGCCATTACTATAATCTCAACTTATATAAATTTAATAATTTGAAACCTAAATGTTGACTGCGAAATTCTTATTTAACACCCTGCATGAAACACAATTATTTGCTCTAAACGTATTGTGACTTATTGTCTGCATGCCATCGAATGTGGTTTAATTAGGAAATGTAAGTAAAAAATGTAAGCAAAAATTACATTACAGATTGATTGTAAAAACCCATACTGAAAATCAATTTATTGGCAATGCATTTGAAAATGTATTTAAATTGAGACATGATTTACATTGTTATGCAATTTGCATTTTAATTTATAACATTGGCAAATGCATTTCAAAACGCATCAGAGGAAATGCATTTCAAAATGAATGTACTGTACATGTATTTTAAGATGTAATTTGTAATGCATTTTGAAATGAAATAGGCTACTTTTTTGTCACAATCTAAATGCATTTCTTTTTCCGTATTAGCAATAAATAGAATAACGAAGTAAAACTATTAAGTTCTGAATTAAAATTATAACGTTCTGCAAGTCGTTTTGAAATGAATAGTTGGCACTAAGTTGCTAATAAAATGTAAGCTAAATATTACTCGTTAGTTCAGCCATCCAATTTTAATTTCAACAGATGACTCACTACATATAAGTACCTACGATCAAAGGACATTTTCTATCAAACAAAATTACTAACGTATGAATCATGACTCCACCTTATTGCATTAATTAGATTTGCCTCTAGATTTACTGTGGCATAAATACAGATTACGAAAAAAATTCTATAAAAAATGGTCAATTTTCAGGGTCAAGAATTAATCACCACTCAAGTTCGCGTGGTGGTAAAAGTGAGATGTATAACAAAACTGTTGTGTAATTGAAACTATTATTTAGGATCATTTGCACCCATACAGCATGCAGAATGTCTAACCGCATGACTGTCCATACCGCTTAAATAACACCTACAACTTAGTGGTCCTACACTGTAGATACCCATTAGGAAAATGCTCCACTTGTTCATTTTTTGTATCACAACCATGAAGGTTTTAGTATGTGGTTAACCTTGGCAGGTATGCATTTAAATAACATGTCCTTCAGCAAACGATTTTATCAGACGATTTAAAACGAACACATTAATTAAATAACGGATACGATTAAATTTATAGCTGCATCATGCATACTTTAACTAATTGCTGATACGGCGTTCAGTTAAGTAAAATAAGCAAGGAAAACATTTTTATTGAAGTTATCAAGCTTCCATCGTGTAATTAAGAGTATTTCAATTTTTCTTAAAGCTTTATACTGAAAGGTTCAATGTTTTAGAATAATTTACCAATCACTATTACTGAACAACATTAAGTTGAGTACACTCATTGTTATTTCTCGTTTTGCAGCATAAATCATCCTAAATGAATTATTTTAATCCCAAACATTATTAATGCTGTCAATTACGTTTCTCTGAATGTTTCATTTAATATATCCTACTGAGGTGTTTTACTTTAATAATGACAGTGAATGAGTGTAAAAATATTAGAAATCGAGAAATGAATATTGATGATATGGTTGGCTTCAACAATAAAAACCAGAAATCTATACCTATTTTGTGATGTCCACTGTTTGAAGGAGAGAGGGAAAAACTTAAATACATGTATGATTTTGGATCACTGCATTAATGGAAATTTTCATTGATGTACACAGTACACAGTATTTGTACTACCTACTTTATTAAAAGCAATAAGGAGACCATGCCCACTTACATGTAGGTTCACTCAAGAATAGGGAATTGCAAAATCTTAGAAACTTAGCACAGCACAACGAAAAGATAAGTTAGGTGTAACAAGTAATCAATTTCCACAAAACACGTGGTAAAATGTGCCATCTAGGATCAATATTTGAAAACTTGTTTCTAACTCTCTCAAATGACTGACTCTTTTTGTTAATGACGTCACTCTTTATTTGACTACACAAAGCCTATAACAGTTTGAAAGAGGTTTTGTATCTAAATTAAACTTAAGGTTTTGGTAAATTCAAAGTGATCAACATTTGTTGCAAGAAAGCACTTTTGGAACCAATGTTTATTAAAAACACGAAAGGTATCTTATACGTTTGCTAATGTTAAACTTTTGTTTTGCTGGGCAAAGGATCTACTTAAAATACGAAAAATAGACAAAACTATGACTGTAGGCACGAGGTATCACTTTTATTTCGATAATCTATATTTATAAAATAAAAATTTTTTGTCAGGAATGAAACATTTTCATAAATTTGCATGAAGAGTGAAATTGTTTTATGACTGACCCTTATGTACTAGCAATCACATGCATATGCGTCAGGTAATTGGAAACCATTTCATAGTCCATTTGACCTTGCAAGAAATGCCACAATCGTCTTTGTGAGCATTAATAGATTTTTCTTGTATTCGTTGGCTATAACTTCCTTAGCAGGTGCGTTTTATTTAGCTCTATCTAACCCACTTGCAGCTGAGTGAAAACTAGTGGTAATGATATCTCAAGGGTTCGAGATAAAAATGTCAGGTGGCGCTCCCGTATGGCAGAGTTGAAAATCAATGGAGGCAAATTTGAAAAGTGAACTTCAATTTCTGCCATCTGTTTGTATGTTATATGCACTGTTCATGCAGTTGAAAGTGGACCTAATAAAGCGTATAACAAACGTCATACAACGTATGCATGATATTACAAAATTAAACGTTGTGTAGCATATTAAATGTAAGAATGACGTACGTTTATTTATGAAAAAAAAATTGGAATTCTGCACGTGTGGATGCTTACATGTATTTCGATAACCACACGATTTACACTTGTTTTTAGTAAGTGTTTAAAGTCAATATTCTTGACTGGTACCTGAACCTATTCCACCTATTGCTATTCGTTTTAGTAGTGTCTAGGTTCAATGTTAACGAACTGATTTTCAGAATAAATGTCTGCAACGTGGCTTATTTCGATTCTAGTTAATTGTATTGATTTGATGTGATTGATATTGATTTATATGTGCCTAACATAGATAACTGAATCGCATAACCACAGCTATGTGGCCCGCATAAATTTACCAAACAAAACAACAAAGGATCTAGCTGTTTGTTGATTTGCATCTGTACATAATAGAAACCTACGCAGAAATGTGTTGTCGAACTATAAATATTACTAGGGTGGGATTTAAAACGGGAATTTCCGACAGTTATCAAAACAAATAAATCAGCGCTGTATAAATTAATATCAAAATCAACGGTTATAGTTGATTTTCGATCATAATAACAAAAGGCTGCGTGTTGTTGCTTCTGAATTAGTGTTATCGCAACACCACCCAGTGATGTTTTCAACGCACTTTTATGTCGTTTTTTTAAATTTCGTTATTTTTGTCGGTCGAAAACAAATGGGCGAATTGACTGTAAAGCGTGATAAGAATCAGTGAAAGTCAAGGCTAAATTTAACCCGGATTTATATAAATATATATAAAGACTTGGCTTGACATGTTATTTGTTATGCGTTTGGCAAAACGTTAAGAAATATCGCCGATTCCTTACATTTTCAAGAATAGAAAAGTTACCATCATGTTCAAACTACTCGTAAGTTAATATGATTATTTACATTTACTATTTAGTACTACGCTTGTTTAGGACATTCTAACAATGGCATAGGAAAATGTATAGTTCTAAAATCTGCACTCTTAAATCGTATTTATTAATTATGAGTATTCGATTAAACTAACGATATGAAACCGAATATTTTTTTGATTGGCTGCAAACAAATTTGCTCACATATATACTTTCAATGCAACAGAAGTACATTGACTGCATCTTTAACTATTTTTGAAATTTACGATTAGACTCTTATATAACAAAGAACACGGTTGTGACTAACAAGTTCTTTTACTTCCAAAGTTGCTATACGGAAACTTCATAATTAATAATAAAATGTAATTGACCACAAATCAAATTGTGTAATAAACTTACATACTCTTATTTATCGTAGGTACTTAAATTGAAGTAAAGTCTACTTATATTAAACCTTAATTTGCTGTAAATTATGCGAACAGTGACACTAAAATGTACTTAATGCATGGGTGGGAGCTATCGTGAAATTGTGCAAGATTATTAACTTTCTATTACTAATGGCATTTCCCAAATGTCTGCATGTTTTAACATTCATCGCTGCAGTGCAAATATCTGAAATTAAGATGCATTTTTTGTCTGGTTCATGAAATAAGATGAATATTTTTCATCAGCATCTGAAATGTGATATCTTAAAGATTAATCTTCTAATAAATCAGTAATGACATTATTATGTTTTTGTAGATTATAATTATAAAAAATTATACTAAAAATCGTTCTTTTAATATTTAGAGCTAGTCCAGAATTGGTAAAACTTAATGATAGCCTATCAGTAACAGCTTTATTAAGTTCAATTGATCAACGCAAGAAACACAAAAAGCCTCAAATACTAAAACAAGCTATTCTGCATGTAGCTTAAGCATTATTAAACACTGAAATATTTTTCATGTAATTTAAGACGCTTGTGATACTTACCAAATACTACCATCGTAAATGATTTTGAAACAATAACAGAAATTTATTTTTACATGCATATTAAGTAAGAAATTAGATGTTTCATGTTTGAGTGCAATGCTGATTAACCATTTCCCTTTATTTAGCATGTATCCATCGGTTGAAATTGTGTATTACTGTCAGTGTGCTTCGATTTGACTCATTTCTAGAAATACTATTTTTTCAGCTTTTGTTGTGTGCTATATTTGTCGTTGTGAGTGCGTACGTGCCACTGCCCTACTACCGTTATAACTATGTACCTACGTCTGTAGCATCACAAAGACTGGGGGCAAATTTCGCCTATTCCGTTAACCCAACCCATCCATACCATGGGCCATTTGCTCGTGTTGCCACCCAATATAATTACTACCCGTATTCTTACGGCTATGCTTATACGTATTAAGGTAAGACAAGTTTTAAATTTTCCGAATTAAGAATAGTTTTCAATGATAGTTTAATTTTAAGACAAACAACTGAATTCATTTTATATTTTACTGTTTGTTTGTACAATTATTGATTTCTGTTTCTAGAAGAGATTAAATACACTTTTTTCAGATTTATTTCAATCGTTAATTTTACTCAAATATGCAGCCGCATACGCAAGAATAACGCCAATGATTCAGCATGCTTACCACGGAAGCAACGACATCAATGTCTGAATAAAATACCATCTCAAGACATTTTGATTTATTTACATGGCAATTAATTCTTTGGTGCTTATAGCTTGTTTATCTCAAGTTCCATTTTGAATTTATTCTAACGTATATTTTTCTTTTTTGTCTAAATATGGTGCAATTTAGGATGCAACGTGTACATTAAAGTAAGGTTATTTTTGTTTTTTTACCACATTCATGCGTTGCCAAAGGAGTGACGGAATTAAACCTTGCAGATTTTTTTGTACTGCATTCAAAGGCACACATCAATTGGTTAAAGTAAACAAAAGTTTGTAGCAAACTTCTCACATTTTCAATTGCTAAATAATAAAAACTGCTTTTTTTTTTAAAAAAAACTGTGTTCTCAGTTCATTTTTCAATACGTGAGATTGCATTTAAATGTTAGGTTAAATACAATATTAAGAAGATTGTTGCTTTCTCATATAAATTTGCTTGTGTACCGGATGAGTCAAAATACGTTTTACTATACGTAGAAATTTGTGTCAAGTTTAAAATGACCACTCACAACTTTTACGCTTAAAAGATTTTTTGTTGCATTTAAGAATGGCTTATAAATCAGTCAATAATCAGCTGATTAATTAAGAAGACAGGTTGGATTCAACCTATTATTTTCTTGCCTCTGGTAACCAATAAATAAAATTAGCTTTAGCATCTGTTGGTTCACCATTTGTTTTATCATTTAATCTTATGGTAACAAAATTAAAATATTTGCTATAAAAGCATATTTGATACGAAAGCAATCAAAGCATCTCGTAAAAAGTTTAAAATGAGAATTTAAACACATGACAAACTTTGGTCACGGATCCTGTCCATTAACGGTTCTGTATATACTAGTCATATACACTGCAAGAACTTTTTAGTTAAAGTCTCACAAAATAATAGTGAATCTTCTAAAATGATACATTTATAATGTATATAACTCTTGAAAATGACTAGAGGTCAGAATCGTCTATTTTTGTTACTAACTACTCATCCCAGCTTTTGCCCAATAATCATAAATCCAAATTCAGTTGCATTAAAGAAATAAAATTGCATATTTTTAAAGACCAAAAATTTCACAAGCAAAATGAGCATTCATAAATTTTAATCACCATTCGCATGCTATAAAAGGCAATCAAATTATCACGCATCAATGTCTTAACGATCAACTAATAATTTAAATAAATTGCACGAACAAGGGAGTGCTGAGTTGGGCAGTTACATGTACATTAGCTGGACATATGCCGTGTCAATTTGACAAATATCATAACCTGAAGTTATCTGACGGTCAAAGGATTCCATCAACTGTACGTGTGGGAACCCCTTGGCATTCGTTTCCCAAGGTTCATAACATATGCTTGTAAACCAGAGTAGCAATAATCTTTTACTAAAGGTAATTTTATGTCAACCCCCATATCGCCTCTTTTGAAAATAGTGAAACGCCGCTCACTACAGCAATTTGAACTAAAACCGAACACGAATTTTGGAATAAATTGATAATTTATGTTACAGCGAATTTTTATCTCAGTTTGTTATGCCTAATTGATCGGCCTTGGAAGAGACGCATTAAAATTAACAACTCGTTTGAATCCGAAATAAAAAACATGTAAATCTGAACAAAACAGGCTTGGCCCGTCTGAATTCGCGTCGATGTCAATTATTCAATAAAAAATAAATAATTACACGCTACACCTTTATTTTTCTCGTAAAAATCAGGAAAACTGGTAGGACGGTATAACGGATGGGTTATTTGATGCATTAGGGAGGAAGATAAAGTAGTGGTTGGGAGCACTTAGAAAACGATAAATCGGTTTAGGTCTCTGGTTCCCCTCCACCATTAACGACCGTTGCCGTTTAATTTATTGCGAATTTTTTCCATCTTTTATGCTTTGACTTTTTCGTGCACAACTACACCTGGCGTCCTTGAGATGTACACGCCAGATTCGTGAAATTTAGGGCAAGGACGTTAAGACCAACTGCCCTAAGATCAGGTAAGACTGGGGCGGGGCAAGCCCTGGGCATACCTAGGCTGCATTTTGACCCATTTATTTCTTAACGACCAATCACTGGACTCTGTGCAGGAATGCACTTGTTAAAAAAAACCGGCTGTTTGAACAACATTTACTATGTAACGGACTTAGGCCGAGTTCCACGCATAACGAGCGGCCACGATTTTATTTTCAACTCTAATCTGTATTCATCGTGAATGCTCCAAAAACAAACTCGAATATCCTGAAACTCTAGTCAGGTTTTTAACCGGCATACCTATAGTTGAACTGAAACCTGAAATCTTGAAGGGCGAGGATGGCTAACTGAGAACTGCGCAATTTAATCTGAAGCTCAATTTTGAAAGAAGTTGGCTATATGCTGTGATCCATTTTATCAGCAATGCCCAAATCAATGAGAATATTCGTATCCTGTACAGGACTCATAAGTCAAACTGCACGATAAACTTGGTCATATATTATGTAAAAGTAAATGAAAATCACTTTCTGTTAAGTTTCATTACATTTATTATTAGCGCGTTCATAGTTTCCATTTCTGCAATTACTGATTCGTCTTAAAGGTTATAAAGTAAGTACAAAATCAAACGCGTTTGTAGGAAATGAAAGCATTCTTTAAAATTAACCATATAAATGTATACATGCTATTAATTGTTCACACATTATATTATTATTATATTAAATAAATCAGCAATGGAGAATTTTGGAAAAGGATGCGATATATCCTCAAATCCTAGCCTTGGCCAATACAGTTGGCAAATGTGTGCACTAGAGGGCGCTAGTTTAATGTAACATTTCACAAAAAAAACGAACAAGGTAAAATAAATGGCGTGGTGTGCAGAATTATGGACGACTTTCTGTACTATTAGTTCCTAAGCAGACAACAAATAAGGTATGCATTGAATTGTTTTGTACACATTTACAGCACATACAAAACAAACTGATGCAAATTAGTTATTTACTGACAATTTTTGGAATGAAATAATTTAATTTAATATTGTATTCTGTTAATTATTTTGTACACGGTTAATTTTGTTGGTCTGCATAACTCATTAAAAGTTTTGCATACACTAAATAAGTATGGTTATGACTTTGGATGTTTCATTTCACGGATAATTTTCACTAAATCCGTCTGCTTAACATGCCCATTTTTGCTTTGTTTTCGTAATTCAAACGGAAACATACAGTGTATATTATGATAATAACAATTAATATACTTATCTACATATTAGTTTCAGGGCAAATTGGATTTTATAACGGTATTTGAGTGTTAAGTGCTTTGATCCTTTTCCTTTGATATTGTGCCTAAAATCGCAAAATTTAAGCAAACGGATAATCTTACGAATTATTCACTACAAGTTACCATGAAATTGCAGCGGCTAGACACAGCAATTTCCTTTGAAATTCAGATTAAGATGCTTAGGGCATCGACATCCACCAAATTGAAATTCATATAGTGCCAAAATGAGACCAGGAAACAAGCACATACTTGTTCACTTCCTTGTAGAACAATGAAAAATAGATAACTTTTTATTAATATTCGTGCGCTTTTTGCTTCCCATATGGGAAAGCAATTTATTAGCGCAAGTTTAAATAAGTCATGGATTGCAGAGATTGTTCTTCCCTTGAATAAGTTCAAACATAATATATATATATTGACGGGGGCAACATTGTCTTTCATGCATAAGGTATAACTGAACAAAAAACAGAAAAAAAAAAGAGAGAAAATAAAGGAAAACAGGATGAAAAGTAGATCAACAGGTCGTCTTGGGCCAAGTAAGAGTTTTACAAAAAAAAGTCTGATTTTCAACGCCCAAAAAAGGCTTACTCACATAACCATTTCCTAATTCAGGTGAGCGAGGCTATTGAAAGATCCCCTATCAAGAAATGCCAGACAACAGGTTCTCCTACTCTAAAGAAAGTGTATTCAGATCAGCCATGGGCAAAGGTGTAACTTTCGTTTATAAGTACCCCGCTCATTGCGTGGCCTGAAGGTATCAGACGAAAGAGGAAATTTATACCAAGTTATATTTTATGCAACATGCCATGTAGGAAGTAAGCGCACATGCAAGCCGGTCTGAAATCGTTGCAAAAATAAATTTGGCATCGACAACATCCGGGGTCCTCGAGTTCACGGCGATGGCCTGCCTGGAGAGTCAAAGGACCGCGAATGGCATGTGATTAATAGAAAGACCAATAGAAAATGGCATGTGGCTTATAAATAGATTTGCTTATCCACCGTTGAATTCATTCTTAAAAATCTTCACATGATCTGAAACCTGCAGGATAATATTTTTAGTTTAATTATTTGACATTCGTGAATCCACAGCGATAAATCGGCATTGACCACCAGAATGATTTTTGATACATTCGAATTAATCCCAAAAAATGCTCAACATGCAAAATAATTACACATTTTTATCTTAAGTACTTAATATCTTTGCCAATTTTTTTTTCTCAGTGAAGAATCAAGAAGAGTTGGTAGTTAACAAGGGTCTTGGTTATTTTTTACAATTTGTAAATGTTCCGTTTATTAATACAAATTTAAATAGATTTCAAGAAAAAAAATGAGATTCCTTAAGACGAGTTATCCCTGCATGAGAGAACAATTTTTTTAAATATATGACAGTTTTTTATAAATAAGAGGAATATCGAATAAAAAAACAGCTTAAACACTTGTGGCGAACAGTTTTACACAGATAAAAATAAATTTCTGAATTTCAATACGTCTCAGCATTTACTGAAAGTCTTTGGCCGTAAAATTAAGACAATTATGGTCATGTTGATGATATTTTTCATAGTTGTCCAGAAATTTCAACCAAAGCATCTAGTTATTCATACAAAACGTGGTAACTACACCTAACATTTGATGTACATTTAATCGATACCGTAATCTTGATACCGAAAATATGCAGTAAGTGTATTGTGCATCTATTTGTAAAAATGGTACATTTAGCCTTCTAATAACGCATGCTTTATTTTCTTTTAAAAGGAGAAAAGCTACATTCAAGTTTTATTTCCCTTTATTTCTAACGTTAATTTTTTTTATTTTACTTGAGATTAAAAGCGATTTTTACTAAATTCTTAATTTAATGTTAGATTCAATTTCAAGATAATGAATTAAGTATTTAATAGCATTTGAATTACTTGTCATTTTATCCATTTTGCGCATATTATTGCGTGTTTGCTTATCATCTTGGGAAGATGATATAGAGATAATCCTGCTGCCAAATACAATGTAACAATCATAAAAATTTGAATTGAAAATAGTTGTACAAAAATTATTTGCAGAAGTGCAAATGGCAAAGATGTCATCGAGGCCTACAGGTAATTATAAAAAGCTTTAATAATCCAAAAACCTCAATTTGCGATCAGGTTTTGGTGAAATTAATTCGCCCGATGCAATGTAGGCCTGCAAAACTAGAAATTTATTAAATTCAACATATAAACCTCAATTCAACTTAAATACCCAGTTATATACGTACAGCTTATAGCTTGTTAATGCTGAGTTATGTGACTAAATCAAGGCTGTGGCTTTTAAATATCGTAACGTATAATTCGTCGAATGTTTTTTTAAATAAAACAAGAGGCAAAAAATGAAACACGGAATAATCAAAGTCGCTTATTTAACGCATTTTATTGCGAAGCAATAACAATTCTCGGTTAAAGGGTATAAAAATATACAATAAATACAACCACATAGAGTACGTTTTTTTTCTTTTTCGTTATTAATAAATTCTATAACTATTTCGAATTAAAGGAATCAACGACAAACTAAGAATCCGGCATATTTCTTCAATTTTCAAACGTTTCAATGTTTAAATTGATATTTTAAATACTCAATTTAATCCTGGCCATTGGTTATTTGTGCTTTTGTAATTGGTAAATTTAAAATAACAAATTGAATCATTTGAATAGTGAAGAAATAAACCAGAACAGAAAATACATTTGATGATTTCAATAAATTGTAAAAAACACATTTCTCACTTATATTTGAGATATTGGCTATTTTTGCAACACATGACTTGTAATCTGCTCTAATTCTTGTGTGAATATCTGCTAGCAGGGTAATTTCTGGCAAGCGACATGGTCAACGAACACGTTTTAATACAATTATAACATGCAAGGTGTTACTCGGATTTTTAATTCCCCTTTATCTTAGTCTTTAGAAAGCTTGCTGCTGTCCTCCTTGAAGTTGTGCTCTCAAGAATGCTTCAATTGGGGAGGGCCCATGCTGGGGCTGGGCTCGGCTGGGTGCAGAGAAACTGGCAACAGGTTGGGCTTGTCTGGAAACAACTTGACTGGGAACCGGAATTGCTTGAAAAACCTGGGGAGGAGGTGGTGGTGGTTGAGCTACGAATTGCGGTTGTGGCTGAAAGACCTGTTGTGGTTGTGGCTGGGGTTGAGGTTGTGGCTGAGGTCTGGGCCTTGGCTGAGGTCTGGGTTGTGGCTCTGGAACAAACTGCTGGACTGGCCGGGATTGTTGCCTATGTCTTGGGCGGGAGGTGGTGGTGCCACTGCCATCATCGTAGTCCAAGAACTGCTGGCCAGGGGGCCTTGGGGGTGGACGGGGTGGCACGGTGATGCCCTGACCGCTGGGTTCGTAACCCACATCGCTTCCTGCTAAGTAGTCAACCTCTTTCTTTTGGCCGTTCTCGTCGATGTAGCCATACTTGCCCTTGATGACTCCGTCTAAGCTTTTGGTTTCCACCCTGAAAGATCCATCTCCGCTCTCGTATCCGAATGTGTAGGACCCGTCGTTGTTTACCCTGTTGATGTGGCGAATGATGGGAATTTGGGGTTTGGGTGTCGTTGAGATAAAGGATCTGCCTTGAGATGGGGCTGACTGGACAGGGATGCCACCCCCGAAATCGAGACCTTGCGGCCTGGCGCTCACGACGCCAACCAAAATGGCGACCAATACCTGAATTCATTACATAAAAATTAAATTAACTTCAACATTAATACATGAGAGAAATATCTTATATCGAAAAAAAAACAATAGAGCAACGACCCATGTCACCTTAAAGCCATCAAAGCAAATTTCTCACTTATGTATACCTTATGTCATTAAATACAATTAACATTGTATGCTTCCATAAAAGGAAGATTAAATTATTAATTTTATTGAGGACGTCTAGTTTTTTAGGACATCCCAGACAATGGAAATTTTTAGGTACGCATTCTAAGGGAAGCTTATTCGCCCTCTAGAAAAGTTTATTTCCTACTCCGGCAAGCCTGAATATTTAAAAGCAGTACAACATTTTGAGTTTTACTATCTTAATTGCAATTTGTTATCGAAATGAACACGCCATCTATAGTGCTTGTTGGAGTTGCCATGCACTTTGATGACGCAACACTAAATTATTATAATACGTATTACGATAATCGAGAATTATCATGCACTAAATAACAACAATAAATTTAAGTTGTAATCAAACGATACATTAACCGTTATAAAGTATACATCGTATTACATTGAATAGTGTATACATATCAACTCACAAGGAATGAAGTGAGTAGCTGGGAAACGATACAAGTTGAAGTAATAAAAAATTGTGGCAACAATAAATTCACCATTTTAAATTAATAATATCCATGACAAAACCGATAAACGATTTCTCACGCAAAAAACAAATTGGTCGAATGCTGGCAAATGTTTCACAGTTGTCGACAACAATAATAATTGTGGTCAAAACAAAAAAATCCTTATTTTAATTTAAAAATTTCAATGGGAAAACCGATCAACTGAATGCCACGAAAATCAACCGCAATTTTTCCCACAATTTTAAAAGCCATGCTCAAGAATGATTGATTAGTCAGTGAATTGCTCAGCTTAAAATTTGCTCAAGAAGCCGATGGAAAACCCACAAGTTTTTTTTGGGGGGAAGTATGGATTGCTCTATATGGTGGGCCTGCCGATATGAGACGATTTTCCCAGTTATTGTTTAATACGAACAAAATTTCCCTTACCGCTGAAAGCTGCATGATAATGTTCCTGATCAGCAAAAGCTGGCAAATGGTGAATTTGGACAAACAGTCGCTTGTATATATAGTGTAGCCGTCAGTCGGGTGCAAAAAATGCGGCGTTATTACCATTAACCTAGTTCTAAATTCTTGACTAGCTGAAGGTGTCCAGTCAGAAAGCTAGAAAACTTTCACCGCAACGTGTAGCAGGCGGTGGCGGCGAATTTATTCACGTCCCTTTATTGGACGGAGATTCAAAATGGAGAAAAAGCCTAGCCAACATTCGCACCAATTCCTCGAAAAGATAATTCGCACAAAAGACTAAACGACTTTGAATGCCATTCATTACGTGATCCGGTCGCTAAAAACGAGTTCAAGGTTCGAAAAAAAATTTCTTAGCACACACAAAAAATGGCGGCCATTTGCATCTGACCCGGTTGTTGATGGGGAGGGCTTTGGATTCATGGGATGAACAAGGAGAAGTTGTGTTTTTTTTTTTAAGAAAGAAAGAAAGAAAAAGAAAAAAAAACGAAAATTAGGGGCCCTAATGCGTCTGCACAATGCCCCAGTTTCGAAAAAGTGAAGGTGATGGATGTGTCAGGTTCTGACCCAGATGGGTATCATGATGATGGGCATCTGATCGGGGCCCTATGCTCAAGGTGGCATTTGAAACGACCTACATGCCCGGTATTTTGGAAAGTGGTTTAGTTGTTAGATTGAAGCAAACCGCTATCCCTTGTTTTTACGATTATAATGTATTGTTGCATCATTTAAATTAAGCCTCTTCCAAATTGGACTGCGACTTGGCAGTTTCTACCCTTCTTAAAGACGCTAATAGCACACTATATAGACAATTACACGTTTCTTTAGGTTGGAAAACGAATTTAAAAAATGTGTTTATTTTTTACTTTTTTTCTGTGTGCTTGAGTAAACTTCAAATTCGTTTAGAAAAAATCCTTACAGTGCAACCCTAAACAGATTTTTCGAACGTAAACTGGTATAAAATCATTTATATTATGTTATGGACGAAAATATATAGTTATTTGATAGCAAAAATTAGTAGTTTGTTTATAAACTAAATGGATAACTGTACTCCACAAAGTTAAAAAATACACATGGTCACTTGATATCCAGAAAAGTTATGCCAATAAAAAATCACCATGTGATTTGAAGCATTTTATTTATGTGAAATTTAATTCTAATTCAGTAGCTGATTTACGTTGTGCATGGCTAAATGGATAAACACATACATGTACACTTATATTAGAGCTGACGTCAGGATTTTCGCAAGCCATTTATCAAAAAATAAATGCACAGCTTTGCTTGAAAAATTCTTTATAGTGAAGGATATTACAAAAAACTCAAATATGCAAAGTGCTTGAGAACAAGTACTAAATTAAAAACGTAAACTATGTCGACAAGTATTGTTACTTGTTAACGCAGTACTTTATTATGATATTGCTAGACATATATGCTTATTAAACATAAGCTAATAGTTGGCTAGCGGGGTAGAAAAAAGCTTCATAACAGGTAGAAAATTTAATTGATAAAATTCTTTGACTAGAAATTACTTTATGTAACATTTTGAAATGAAGCATTTAATTGCTGCTAAAATATTTTAAGGTAAACAGTTCATGCAACGAGATTTAATTGGCCGTCAGCATTTGGCAATTTATTTTTAATTTATAAGAGGGATAATATCTGATGGTTTTAATTCATTGGTAAATAGCCATCATAATATAATGGTCATCCCAGATAAATTTGGATGCGTACAAGTACCCACGGAAACATCACGTTAGTGCCAACGCATTCGTTTTTATAGTCATCCCCACCCATACTTATTTTTTGGGTGTTACTTTAATTCAGATCTGTCAGATTGGATATAAACCTTTGATTGATATGCTTCATATCTTCTTACAAGGAACTTGCCGAAATAAAAGATACATTCGATCAGAAAAAATCCTTAAAATGCAATCCATAACAAATTTTGCGGACGTAAATTCATATGCAAAATTTTTAAATTCTCGTCCACCTACGTGATGTCCAATACACAATGCATAATAAGCAACAAGGCTTGCATCGATAGTTAAAGGAGAAATAATGGGGTTATGATGTGCCATATTATTCAGAATTTATGAAAACAACTTTCCATTTGGCAAATGAAAGGTGGATTCTTGTGCATAAGGTCCAACGACCCTTAGGGCTAGGTAATTTCATTGGCCTCATTTTTTTTTGAAAATCATAAGAAGAAAAAACTACAGTGAATAGTCAACGAAAAACCACCGTGCCCATGTGAATCCTCAGGATTTTTTTCATTTATGCGCAATTTGTATTTAAGGCAAAAGAGGTTGTACCTGCACTGCATCTCTACACATCCCCCCTTGCAAATGCAACTTTGCATGTGGACAATAGTAGTTCTGAATTTAAATAAACAAAAAGTATTAATGTAAAATGCAAAATGTGTAGGTGATGTCACGATGCAGCATGGTCCAAAAATGTAAGCCCGTTTGTTAACGTCGGTTGATATCTATACGTATCTTCGTCATGCAGCTGAAATTTCACTTATTAAGTTGATAACATCGAAAGAATCTTATTTCATGGCTTCAAATTACCGAAAAATCGTGTTTAGATTACAAATATAAAAACGATTCAGTTTTTTTCTCTTTCTTTCTTTATGTTTATTCGTGTACAAGGCACTCGTATTTTAAATGTAATGCAAGTGTCGTTATATTCATATCAAATAAGACAGAAAACGTTTAAATTAAAAAAAAAATATGTGCATAGGAACAAGTTTCCTTAAAGTTTCAGTGTGTTTATTCATGATAACAATAATGACTGTTTGAGTTATTGTAATAATAATACTAAAATATGTAGAAGTAACCATTCACAGAAAATAAGTTTATCCGATTTTTGAATACGTTATATTTAAATTAGTTACGTTTAATGAATTTTAAGATTGAAAATATCTTCAGATAACGTGGTTGAACCTTGTAATAATATTAATTAAATCATATCATTGCCGATCAATTTATTTTAGTTAAACAGAAGTTTAACATTAAAGAGACTGCTACTAGTTTTTAGTAATATACCAAATCATTTTAAGCACTATATACAACGTTGTAATAAGTTAAAAAACTACTAAAGATTAAATTATTTATAGTAACAAATACAAAAACTTGTTATAACCACATTATTAAAGATGTTGCTCATATACTTCTATGTAAGGTAGAATTTTTTTAACACTTTATTAAGGTAAATTCAACAAAATCAACAAAACGCTTGTCATAGCGGAATTCTGTAATACTGATTGTAATTAGTTAAAAAGGCACAAATTAAAGTTACTGTTAGATAATTTAATAATTACGTTATCAAAATCACTTCGAAGAAAAAGTGTGCAAATGGACAGAATTAATGCTAGAAAATACCACAGTATTTTATGTATTGATTAAATAAAACATAATATAATCTTGCTTTTCTCGATTTTTGACGTTTTTCGTGGGCGCACATACATGTACATGTATCATAAATTCGGGCAAACATCCAAAAAATGTATTCACAAAATTAGCATGCATGCCTCGCCGGTTTATCAAATTGCACCTGCCAGATCAATTCTCTAAACACTAATAAATGAAGGAACATTTATTGCTGAATCATTTGTATTAGACTGCGTGGCTGAAGTTATGTCTGCAATTGAAAACTTTTACACGAATTCCTCAACATTCACATTACGTTATGTCCGAGTTAAATCCCCTTGACAATCCTACATTCTTCAAAAAATGCGTAAGCCTTGACCCATGAGATAATATAGTTCATTTCCTAACAAATTTATACGTTATATAAATGCTAATATTTATCGTTTTCGAACGACGCCCGGACAGAAGGAATTTTCAATAATAGTACAGATGAAAATCGGTAACAATTTGATAATATCAAAGTAGGCTGACGCGTTCGTGTTATTAAAAATTCTTACAAAATTCATTACCATGTTTCTACATAAAGACATACATGTACGTCTACAATTTTTAATCATACAAAGTGACAATTAAAAATGTTACCAAGGTAAATTTTCTTTTGAGATCTTGTGTCAAGAACGCATGACTACTGTTGCAATTTAATGCATAAATTATTACATATGTCGATATATATTTACAAATGATGTAAAACAAAACTTTGACAGTAAAGAATAGAATTAATACCAAAATTATCAAACAATGTGTTTTAAATGCATTTACTTATTTCAATATACATCGGCAGAATACAACCTTAAGATATACATGTACATGTATAAACAGAATGTGCACCAAAGAAATAAGTAGAAAAACGAAGTGTCAGGCAATTTTGTTAAATGCACAAAGATTTTTGTTTTAAACGTTTCTCGCATGGGTAACTTAAATTAACTAAAAATTCAAATTACTCCCTGTGAATACCAATGATACTGATTTTTCGGAGAACTAGTGTCTGAAGCGCTTTAATCTGGTTTTAATTGTGAGTTAGATGAATTAATGTCACCATTCGGGGTTGTCACAACAGAAATGCAGCTTAATTTACGTCAACTGTATCGACCATCTGCACTATGGCCAGTCAATATTACGTGGCATTAGACAGTAGTGTTACTAGTTCAAAGATAAGTTATGTAACAAAATTTGCAGCCCTCAACGTTGCTACCATGTGTCCTCAATCTAGACCCTCCCCAACTCCAAAGACGGTTGGCAATTTTTTGTTGTTGCTAAACTCCCTTGTTCTAGATTTTTTTTCAAGATGCCCTAATTGTCTTTGTCGACGTGCCTAAAACGTCGAATCTACTACATTAATGTGATATAAACTGCAGTTCGTTATAAAACAATTGCCAATCCTTGTTGTGGTCCATGATTGTAATTAATATGTCAACTATTATGGAATTGATATGAAAATAAACTGCAACCTACATGCAAATCGTTTTGGATGATAAGAAACAATCACTGCTTAAAAGTAACAACTTTGTACAGAGGACTTTTCCATAAATCAAATAGCCATTTAAAGCCATAGATTTAAAATAAATTAAACAATTTCTTCATTAATCCGCAGTGAGTTGTCAAGCATTTTCCCCGCTGCGATTTATGACAGATTTATTGTTATCATTTAAAAACATTTAATTACTCTGCTCAGATCTTTTCTATTTTAGTACTGGACTTTTAATCGTTTATTATATGCTAAATGTCAATGAGGGGTAGTATGAAACTGTAAATGTCGAATTTGGTGATGACAGCAAGGTTCGGTTTCCATCATCCATTGTTTACAAAACGTTAACATCTTAAAGGTCGGCTGAGAAAAATATCAGATTCGTTTAATTACAGAATCGCTTTTTCTGATAAAATAATAAAAATAGCATTAAAGAAGCACTAATTTAGCCTTATATTTATAAGAAAACTAAATACATTAAATGAAATATATTTTAGATAATACTTTGCTTTACATTAACTGATCGTAATTTAGTAATTAGATTTATCAAGAACGTCCACCCAAAGGGTAAAAGTTAATTTTTGTTCTCTCGAGAAGAAACTAGTGAGTAACAATCAACATGCAACTTCATAGTTGGCCAACAGAAATATTTTATTTTGTAAGGAAGAAATAAAAATGTTAAATTACACGTAATTTCAGACATTTATGTTTATCCAAAGCAATAGTCCTCAAAGATAATTTTACAAGGGTAATGAAATGTATATTTAAAATGCATTATACAATCACTCTTTCATTTTATTGAAAATAACCAGCTTCTCATTGAATCAATATGTTAAATATATATTCTTGAAATTGCCCCGAAGCTATTCTTTAGAAAGCAATATCTTGATTGATTTGCATTGATAATCGTCTCTAAGTCAGGCAACACTACCTGAAGACTACTTCAAAATTGATATCGTGCCAATTCATAGCCAATTTTATTAATGAAACAGGGATGAAGGTGGTGGTTACAATTAAGTACTTTTGCGAGGAGCTCATTTTTATAAAGTGAAAGAATTATAAAGTATATAGTTTCAAATCGTTTAATGTAGTTGAGATCAGTTTGAACACAACACAAAAAAACAATTCAAACCAAGTATTTTTAAGAAATTTAATGTACTAATTCACAAGGAGTTATTTCAGGCCGAAAATTCGTAAATAACATCACGAATTTTTAAGTAACTTACTAATTGATGAACGTATCTTAAAAATTGGGTAAATATTTAATAAAAATAACTACTGAAGTTACTCACCACAGCTGAACGATTTTAAATTTACATTGGCTTTTAGCTTTCCTTTAAATCTTGTCACATCTTTGCCACCTCCCTGTCTAATAGATAATTTATACTTTTCACAAAAATATGACGTGAATCTCTGGAGTGGGGGTGGGAGAAAGTGAAAATGGGAAAAAGTTATGATGAATAAGCAATTCTGAATTAAGAAGACTCGCCTTATTGAATGTAGTTTATCTTTTCTCTTTTTTACCTTAATCATCTTTGTCATTTAAAATCATTTGTTGCAAACCCTTTCTCTCCTTTACAAGGCCGGACCTACACTGTTTTCTTAATTAATTTTTTGCGCCACCTAATATGCATCTGACCTATAAAGAGGCAATTTACTTTTTATGGAGGAAATAAAGACCGCGTATCCGTTAATGGTTAGCCAGTAATTACATCGTGATGAGTTTAAAGAAAATTAATTAACCATAAGTCATAATTGTACAAGATATACAGTGCATGTATGCGACAGTATAGGACGCTGTATTCTCAATAAACTATGATATATTACAAGGAAACACTGATATACTATACGACATATATAACAAAAGTTTATAAAAATGTAAATTAGCGTAATAGTTCAGACTCAATGTTCGCAAGAGTAGCCTACTGCAACAATTTGCTATGGAATAAACAACGAAAGTGCACTTGTCGTGTATTTCCCAATTAACTATTACAAAAGTAGCATAACATATTCCAAAAATCAAAGTTCATTAGCAATGCAATTCACATAAGGTGCACAGTGACCAACAACCCATTTTATAATATAAGACATTACAACGTAATTAATTTGGATTTAAACATGTTGTGAAAACTTTGCTTTTTAGTTTACCATCATTTTAAAAATTTGATCTTATGCAATAATGCAATTAGCATTGGACAAAATTTAACATAAAATGACAATTAAATTTAGATCACAATTAGTTGATGATGGCAAGGTTCTATACAGGGTAAGCGTGGATAACTTTGGGCATGTTTGTAATAGAATTAATTCTATTTTTATCAAATCGAAATGTTAGCTTCAGCGTCTAGACCTGGAGGGTCAGTCATTAACCTTGGTTGTTGGATACAATAACGAAAATAAGATGGTAGAAAAAAATCGTTTCGTTGCTATGTTTTCTTGCTTTGAAACACTGACAGCGCATCAGAATGTCACCCGGGGCAAGAAAGGTCCACTTTTAGACGTATTTCCCCACCAAAAAGTTACAAATTTGCAACAAGAGTTCCCATTGGCGAAGTTGCATAAGTTTATAATCACTTTTTGCTGCTCTATCTGTCTTTTACGAGCCCTAAACAGTTTCTTAGGCCATAAAAATCCTGAAAATGTGTATCTGTCGCTGATAATAGATTGAGCTGGAATTTCTAAATGGCATGTGTTGCACTTGGCCACGAAATTGGGAAGTACGCCGCTAAAATGTACAATTAGAAAAAAAATCGAAGCCTCTCTTTTAAAACAGAAATGGATTTTTCAGCACTAAATAAATTACACTTAGTACCTCACTGCTATACATTTCAACTTTGGTATTAACCAGATTGGACAGAAGAAAAATAAAACATGGCAAGCAATCCAGTTATAAGTTATGACAAGTTATACATTATTTCAATTTTTATTTTCAATAGTATATTTTTTTTGTAAAATCTAGGGATTAACGGTTGAATGCAAAAAAGACGCACTAAACAGTAAGGAATTCGCCATGCCTCAGAGAAGTTAGAAAGTAAAGAATGCTGTTTTTGCAATTTTTCAAATAGTAATTTTGAATTCTGGCACTAGATGGAGTTAGCATTCTCGTTTTGCATCATTTGAATTTCTGGAAAACATGTTTTGAAAAATGCCAGGCATGAAAAAATTGAGAGATAATTAAAATTACAACAAAATTTAAGTTAACGGCTGTTTGAATTTTTGTTTTGTTTTGATGCATCATTAACAATAAAGGCGGATGTATTTACATTTATCTCTAAACCAAATGACAAACCAAACATTTCAAAAGCAGTCAAAGGTATTCTGCAACTTCTTGTATCTGCAACTCCCAAAAAACATTTTAAAAATAAAATCGTTATATTTAGCAATGCGCGGACATTTTAATGTGATACGTTGACAAAAACGTCAAACCAATTGTCTGCTAAAACGAAGACTATGAAGTGTTCCGGATTAACCAGATTTCTCCTTTGTATAAATAAATAATTCATTAACAGGAAATGAAGGTATAAATGCATTTTAAAAGTACATTTTTTGGAAATCATTTTTCGTCTATTGTTCGAAAAAAACCAGTCCCGCACATGTTTAACACTTGCGTAATGTTTTACGACGAAACCAAAGCATGTGTCTTTTTTTACAGAATAATGAGCTCTGAAATGCTAAACATGCCATAAAACGACTAATTCAATTTTGAAAGCTCGTACAACTTTCATTTTGACACCAGGTGGCAGCTGATGTCAACAAGTGCTTGTATAGTAATGCAATACTATGTGAACAGGAAAATTATATTAAAATGAACTTAGAAGTCTGTAAAAGTAATTTTAGGTCTGAAAGATGTTTTTTAAAAATCTACTAGATTAAATCAACCTCGTGATCGCATAATACGCGATCATACAAATTTGTCCGTTTCTGATATTTTCAATAATTTCGTTTAGTATTTGCTTTATATTCAAAATGCTATTTGTTTAATGGTTTCAAAAGTAAATTTTTAATTTAATACTACGCGGCATTTGTGTCTTCTGCAAGCTTGTCTATTTGAAATTATAATTTGATTTAATTAACCTTCACTTAAATTAGCATCACTATATTGAGTACTATTCAGACATCTAATGTTCTACTTTTAACATTTGTTCTTTTTTTCTTAATTGTTTCGATACCATTAATTTTAAGAACTTATGTCAATCGTTATTTTGACTTATATTGTATTAATTTCTTTTATAAGATGTTTTATATAGTGGTGAAAATGGTTGTTAAGCGTTTAGAAGCCTGAACGCACAGTGTAAGTTAAAACGAAGGCTGTATTTATTAATTATTAATGTCGTGAATAAAGTAAACAGTCCATAAAACTGATGAAACCTATTAATATAATAAGTAACAGTCAAATCCTTCATTAAAAACAAAACGCAAGCCATTTATTCTATAAATATATTTGAAATATAATTCACCATATTATTTTAATATAACCCATTACCAATTTACTTCTAAATGTAGTCAAAAATTGTAAAGTTTGACTAAACAATTAACACTAGCAGATTAAAACACTTGAAAGCCATATTTATAGTCGTTGCCTGCATTAAATTCAGTCTCGCCCAATGAAAAACTATTCTTACTGGACAGAATAAATTGTTATTGATTATAACCTATTTCTGGACCAATGAAGGCCGATTTTTTCACTACTGAAACGAAGGCGTTGTCTAATTATCACATAACAATTAAAACACATTACTGATAATTCAGCGCCGTATCAATGGCTGGATTTTATATGTCGAGGCAAACTATCTAAGGAATTACGCTTGTTATAAAACTAGGCAGTTCACATTACTTGATATTAAATGCGATATACATGTACACTGTATAAGCAAATGCGAAATTTGGAGAAATATCCTTGGTGGATACGATTTTTGAATCATAATTAAATATCCTGTCGTGAAGCAGGAGCAAAAAATGATTTAATTGCAGTCGCATTATTAAAGCGATATATATACATACTCCAACAGTAAATTCTCGTGATGTTTTTGTATTATATTTTATTTGTAACATAGCCCAGGGTGAAAATTAGGGTGAAGAAGAACGCTGCTGACAATGGCCTGAGAACGCCTATGACGTACGAAATGTAGTTAAGAGGCTCAAATCCGGTTGAAATTCGTTTTGTTCTCCTGAAATAACTTAAAATAAACGAGATCAAATCAGACGCCAGCGCACACCTCATACTCCGGGCGATCCCTTTTTTCTTCGCTTATTTCTATTTGAAGTATGAAGAAAGTAAATGTTATAAGTTCATGATAATGATTTTGCGAAGAATGTTGCCTTGGCCTCAAAATATTACATATTTCTAAGAGAAGGGAAACTCAACCCCGGTATTTTAAAATTAAGTCAGAAAAAAAAAAGCTTTAGAGAGGACACGTTTACGATACAAAAGATAGAATTGTACTGACATATACACGTACATGTATATAACCATATGTTATTCGTTTTGTTAAAAAATGCAATTTGAAATAAAAAGTTACAATCGATGAAAACCACCTGCGATTAAATCGTACTTTTAGTTTTTATGAATTTATTTTTGAAAACATTCTTGCACTAGTATTAAAAACACTAACTTCGAAAAAGTGACAGCAAAACTAACAATTTTCTATGCATGTAATAGGTGTACAAAATAATCTAATTTCTTACATATTCACCTTATTCACTTATATTATATACATAGTTGTTTTATGTAGTAAAATTAATATCATGACAGTTTACAGAAACGTTTAGAAATGTATTTTAGGACGCATATAAAAACATTATATTGTCATAACATCAAGCATCCATATAGATGGTTGAGAAAGTTGAGAGATTAGCATGCTTGTACTGTTAAAGACAAGAACATTAGGATAAGATAGATCAAGTTTATAATCAGGAAATATATGCTTTAAAATAATTAAAAACTTTTCCATTGTACCAAGTGTTATTAAAAGTGTATCGATTAAAGGGCTTAGCATAGCAGCAGGTTTTGGTAATATTAAACTAAGGACATCTTTCATTGGATCAATAAGTATTATCAGTTAAAACGTTTCACTTCATCACTACGTAAGCTCATACTTGTACATTGCGAGCACATTTGTCCAATTAAAGAGCCTAAAATTATTTTACACTTGGAATTACCGACTGCAAAAACTCACTCCGTGGTCATGTCTTCATCACGTGTATGCTCGCTTCCACCTAGTATTCAGGGTTTTTTTCTGGGTCAAGTTCAACAGATTGGCAAGTTTTTTAAGCACACCCTGCATTACTCGTATTATTCTGGTTTCTAATCGAGAAATTTTAAACAGCAATAGCTTTCTCAATGTAAATTACGGTGTCATTAGCTGCCATTTTAAGGTACAAGGAATTAATTATAACCAGACGTAAAGTACAAATTCAATTAAGAGAGTACCAAAGAGTGCTTTTAAACAAAATCTGTATTTATATACACAGTGAATCATATTCGTAGATATTCATAGACATGCATCGAAATTCTGTGTATTTTTTATTCGGTAGCATTTTTTAAAATAATACATTAAGTGAATTGTGAGCATATTTGGACTTTTTTTTCGCAATTTGTGCTACAGGTTTAGAAGATAGAACCATGCTCACTATTTACTTGATGCAGTCTTTTAAAAAATGCTACCGAATAAAAAATACACAGAATTGCAAATAGCTTAATCAATTATTTGAAACTATTTCCAAGTAAATTACTTGTTTAGCCCAAAATCAAACTTTATCGTATAACAGGTTTTCCTTAAAACTAACAAATTTATCAGATAAGAAGCCATGCTTCTAATTAGTTAGAATTTTGTTGTATTATGGAAATTCCAAAATTTCTCGATGTTCTACAAATGAATGAAATGATTTTGATGTTTCAGGGATTTTCATTCTATGAACAAATAATATCAGTGTTTAATTTTAACTTAACTTTAGCAAGTAAACATACTGTGGTCATTCACTATTTCCACATGATATGCCACAATGAAAAAGGACACATTGCAGATTTTAGGGCAAATATGCAGACTGATTTAAAGTGGTGTAAACGAATTCACTAGTTTATCATTTGATAAGAAATAGTAAAGAAGCTAATGTTTTTTTAATTTGGCCTTGTTTAATCGTGACATTTTCGTTTGTAAAGCACCAAAGGTATTTCATCATCGCTTCCACCTCATTTCACAAACAACCGGTAATTTACATCAGCCTGAATTTAAGTATTTTAAAGAGTCTACAAATTTAATAAACATTTATAGATCATATCCTTGCTCCTCCCGCCTATAAAAAACTTCGTATAAATGGAAGACATGCTAAAACGTAAGTACATGTCGGCATCTGAAATTTATGGTTAGTAATTGACATCCATACTTGCATGTCTATACCAGTAAAACAAGGAAAAAAGTCAGGATTGACAGTAGCAACCCGTAAACAATGATATTCAAATCTCAGTTCCTCGGTGGTCTTGGCTTATCCTTGACATCCTCCCATCTTAATTAAAGCACGTTGTTAATCAGGGTTTGGCAATTCCCCCATGCTATAGTTAAGAACCGCTTAAGTGCTTGTAGAAAGCCAGATAAATTTACGCAAAAATCCCCTTCGTCATGGGAATTGTGAACCATTTATTTTCAGCATGTATGAAGTTTGATGGCAAACAGGAGACATAAAATATTAATGTGCAAACACTTAAAATTTACAAAAACAATATTCCCCTGTACCTTGTATAGGATCAACGACAGAATGTTTAAATAAAAAGTGGAAATAGATCGTGTTCGTGTATATATCTGACTATATAAAACGATATTTGAATCGAAAGTGGAGGAAACCGGAAAAAACAACCAAGATCCAGGTCAAATTCTTGATCATTACTTGCTCTCATTTAAATTTTTTGTGAGATAAATTCATGATTGTACGTCAACTTAGCAAGTCAAAAACTTGATTGTAGAGTTTGAAGAGTAAGATTAATTCATTTGATAATGTAAACCCATTCCAGAAAAAAAATGTAATCAATAAACAAGTTCTAGAAATCAACTCGATGCCAAGCTGTTTGGTTCTTTTTTGCACGTACGTTACCTTTTTGTTAAAGAGTTGTCTGGGAATTATTTGCCCTTTAGATACATGCACATAAAGCGTGCAAATTAATCAGTTAATGTTTTTTTAAATCTCTCTAGATTTATTCACATTGTCTGCCACTGATAAGTTGAATGGCAGGCAAATTGCTTCGTGTGAGATTATTTCAAAGAAGATTGCCTCAAACTCGCAAAAATGTGTAAAACTTGCTTTACGCATCAAAGTAAATGGATTAATCATTCATACGCCCATATGTCGCGCATAATTTAAATTACATTTCATACTAGTGTCTTGTTTGGCCGTCGGATGGCGTCACTTTCAAGAACTCCAAATCCAGTTTTGCCCGCACCAACTGACCCTGATCAAAATACAGTGGCTGGTGTAAATCGGAAGATCTTGAGTTTTAAACAGATATTACAGTTGGCCATCCCAAATTTGCCAAATCATAGATAATGGAAGGGATGAGAAACGCCTTGATGTTTCATATTTATTTAAAATGTATACCGATGGGAAAACCTTTCACGAAGGAAAAAAGAACGTGGACAAAAGCAATCGCCTTCCAATTTCTTTTTAAATAAATTATCATTTAGGCGTTTTTCTGCTTTCCTTGGAATTTTTTTAAATGCTCAAAGAATTCCATCAACAACTTATCAAGGAAGGTTGGTATCGATTTTAAGTATCAACTAACTATCATTATCTACCCTCGCAACTTTAATGCTTTTATTAAAAATGGCCAGCCTGACATTTTATAACCATGCATTAAAATGTGAATCCCAATGCAAAGAGATTTTTAATCATGTACGTGTACCTCAATTGTGTTCAAATCTATACTTGCGAGTAAAGAAACTAATCCAACTAAACATATTAAAAAATTGTTCAGCAAGTTAATATACAACTTAAAATCGGAGCAGTTCGCTTTGTAAACAATTTATTGCTTTTAAAATTAGCCTAATTTTACTAAAATTCGTCATCAATTTCTCAGTCGAAAATTTTTAAACAACTAAACTATTTGCATTGTGTGGACATTTGCATGCCTTTACCCCTGTCACTATAAAAGCGTTTCTACCGGGAACACGATGATAACAATGATAACATTATGCATAATTTGTATGAAGCACCGTGCAATTTCTGTACAACAGGCGTAACTCAATTTCATTATATTTTTAGGCTACTCTCCCACGAAATTAAATAAATTCAAATAAATTGGATATCGCTACTCGCTGAACATAATGCATTTATTTTTATATACCTTTAGGTGGGTCCGTTTCTTTGCTCGCGAGTGTAGTTAAGCTTATGAATGAGAAATATAAATTGGAAATATATGCATAATGTTCTCATTGTTGATCTGAATTTGTCACATGACTCAAATGAACATCAGCTTGAAAATGTAAGTGATTACAAAGGGGATGTATGAAAATTGCATATCTACTTGCTGAAGAAAATGCATTAGGATACATTTATCCATCTTAGCAATAATAATGACATTTTTACATTTCACAAGAATTCTTTAGAAATAATTTTCCGATGATAGTTTTCTAATATAGTACTTATTTTCAGAAAGGTCGTGAGGAGTATAAAATAGGCTGCCAGTTTGTGACTAATCACGTTTTCCCCAAACACCCTTTCCAATGTTCATGATCGTTTGAAAATTTCCAATAACCTTTCCCTAGCCAATTTTAACACATCCAATACCAGCATGTTGCCAGTCTGCGCCGGAATTCCAGACAGATAGTAGCAATATCATTATTCGTATTATATTTTTTAGTTGAAAAAACCCTGCAATTTATATGTAACTACCTATCTTAATGAATGCAATGCACTGAATGTTAATCTGCTGGGAGCACCTTGAACAGCGACTGGAAGGCCTAACTCGATTCCAATTCCTGCTTAGGCTATATGGAGAGTTGTTTCAATGTCAACCTCGTAAAAATCAGCAGCACAGTTAGTTAAGGTGGGGTTACACCTAGTCGAGCGTTTTACCGGTAATATGCAAACCTTTTTGGATATGTATTAATTTGCGTCAGGAAGTTGAATCGGACATGCTTTTTCAACGGGAGTTTTAACAATCCCAGGTGATAGCCAATGATAAGCAAGGTTATGGGATTTTTTTTCTCTCTCTCGAGAAACATAAGCGTGGTGGTGGAGTGCTCGGATATTGGGGAAGGCAGCACCTTCTTATAACCTTTGTATTGCGACCAGGTAGCCCGAGTAGCACCACACTTTTGGGACGGTGTGAAGACGGAACTGATGCACCCAGAACGGCAGGCGCGGGGATCCCATCGCCGCGCCTCTGAAAGCACCAGCTAGAAGTGCAGGAAGAGGACAGACTGACCATTGCATTGGTTGGTGACCACAACCTCAAAACAGTCCGTCAGGTGGGGGTACACGCAAAACAGCTGAAGAGCAGTCATCATGATACAAATAGTGAGTAATTTCAACAGCTTCTAACAACTAGGTCAAATGAGCCACGCTTCATTTCAACCTCATTAATATTTTTTGCGTTTTTCTATTTTCATTTCAAATCAATTTTAATTATGTCGATGAAAAAAAATTGTCCATCACGACATTTTGTATTTTTTTTAAAGCAAACCAAACGAATTAGAAAAAAATACCAGACCTATTGTTACATTACACCATGTATGATTTTAAATTCAATAGTGATCCATCATATATTCTGCTGCAGTTTTTTTAAAAATAATCATACGATATCATACGATGTTTCTTGTCTTAAAATTTGAATGAAATGATAATGTTGTTTCATGGCATATTTCGCTGCGTTTTGAATTAATCATAAGAAAATGGAAGTTCTTTTTGAAGTTCCTTACTTAAAAGCTTAATTGAATGTCAATGATGTTCCAGCGTACATTGTGCTACGTGTTTTTATTAAATAATCATAAAATGATTCAATTTCTGGTATTTCTTTACTAAAAGCTGTATGAACTGAATTTCATATTATTCGGAGTATACTTTGTTACGTTTTCTTTAAACAATTTCGTTTTTTAAAGCTAAATAAAATAAGTCGTATAATATTATCCAACCTAATTGAAAATTTCTAAACATGTTGCCTTGTTTAAATGTTAAAAATTATGTTTAACACATGTGAAAAGATTACAACGAGAATCATTTTTAAATTATTGAATTAACCATATATTGATTTGTCACTTAAAGCGAACCTGCTTAGAGTATAGCTGCATTTCTGTCATTTACAGCAATAATGTAAGCATTTAGAATATTGTTAAGCCCACATTTCCTTTCTCAGCTCATCTGGTGTTTACCATATTCATATTATTGGGGTGCGTAAAATGTACACTGCTCATACTCAGCAGTTTCTTTTTATACAGGGAAAACAAGGTTGAGGAAATGCTAACAAAGTATACAATTACAGTAAACGTGTTTCACATTATCAAAACTTTGAAAAGTTTCGAAAGGTTTAAATGTAAATTTGACTAACTAGCTTAGGATGTTGTTTTCAAGTTTATGCCACTGGGCAATTAGGCGAAAATATCTTAAAGCAATCTGCTGATAGCCTTTTTGTTTGTATTAGGTTTTGCAATGACAAACCAATAACTGTTCAAGCTTGCATTCTCAGTGTTATTGGTATACTGATTTAATAAGTGAAGCTGTCGTTATCATTTATTGTCCACAACAGTGGCACTGTTTAAAAAAACTGTTTTCAGTGACTAAGTTATTATCCTGTCCTACATCTAATACCGCATCGCATTAACAGTGATTTAGGGCAAAAAAAAATGTATGATGCAGAAGCAGATGATAGAGAGAGTGCACTAATTAGGAGGCATACCTTGAGATGAAGATTATTATAATCTTTATCAATAGGTAGACGCAAGCATCCCTAAACGCTTTGTAATTGTACCTGTAAGTTTACCATGAATCAAGGTCGCTAAAATGCTGTTTACTATTATTTTTAATCAATACAAAATTAAGTAGTGTCTTACTAAAACAGTAATTGGCTATGACACATCTTTAAGTTTAGTTAAATTCAGGTTACCTTCAGGTTAGGATGTTAAAATATTATAATTGATTTATATATTGATTTACTTTATACAGCATTTAACATTAAATTATTAAAGCAATAATTGGATTTCACGCAGTCCAGTTTCCTTAATCTTAAAAATGTCGTTTTTTAAATGGTTATTAACAGCAGTCAAATACACAGCTACATAGTGATCCTTAAAACTAATGCCTTTCAAACGACAATATAGTTCTTTCAACTTATTTCCTTTTTCATGTGATATGCTAATCACACTTATTAAATTAACATGGACAACATTGCCCCACAATCCTTAAACTGAATTCCCCAAACTTTTATAAATGTTTATCTATCTACTAATGGAATTTTCCAAAACTATTTCATATATATGTCTGGCATAAGATCACACATTTATACTGTTTTTATGACAAGACCCAAATAGGGTAAGGGACAAAGAGTGGACAATACGTTAACTACTTGAAATAAAACTTTCTTGTGTAACCATTTGAAGATAAATACATGCATGGTTTTCGATTTTTATCTTACTTTATCTCATGTGATGTTAATTTTACATTTAAGTTACTAGCCAATAAACGAATAAATAACTTTAAAATACGAGAGATAGTGTATAATTGCATTGTAAAAAAAACGTCTCTCAACCGTTTGAAATATAAAAAGAATGACTAAAAAGCTACCATTTGGATAATTATTATTTTCTTCATTAAATTGATGTATTAATTCACAATTATTTAGTCAATAGGCTCTATTTTAAATTTATTCTAAACGCCTAAAAGGTTTTAAATTTACATTTCTTGCAACCTAGTTCACTCTACACCAAAAAGGAAAAGACTGATAAGACTACAGCGTCTAAAGCATAAAAAATACCACAAAAATCCTCGATTTGCAATTCAAAGTAAACTTCCTTTGAGAAAAACACCGGACTTAGCTTAAAAAAACACTTCAAATTTCCCCACGGACCATTATAAGTGGGCGCTCTAGAAGTTGATTGATGTAAAATGCATCAACAGATCTCCCAGAAGGTGAAACTGAATAAGTGAAAAACGGTAGACCCAGAGGAAATAAAACTAGCAATTATACGTTTAAACAATTTAAGAGAAAGGAGAGCAGTAAGAATGCATGCACTTTACAAAAAATATAATAATAAAATTCAATGGTTTGACGTTGCCTTGAAAATCCCGAAAGCGCAGGTAGCCTATGTGAGATGGCCAATTATCTAGCAATCGTGTAATAAATAATTCTGTAGGAGGTAGACAAGGTCGAATGTATCGCATTTTAACAAAGTATTGATAAACCAAATGTACAGACTGGTATGTTCAGTTTACATAAGGATCTTTCTTACAATACTTAATTTATCAGATAAAAAAGATTGCCTTAAAAGTAAAATTTCGCGATGATGTGTTAACAGATAGCTTCACACATGCATGTTCATGTACATTTATGAAGAAGCATAGATTACCTTGAAATACATGAACGTTCAATTTGATTACAGAATGTGTCGAAAATACAATTAAAGCGGGTTTTCTCATGTCCATTTTGCAATAGAAAGTCGAAATTTAGGGCTATCCAAAAATAATTCATGAATGTTCAATTACATTTAAAGGTGTGACCTAAATCAAGCTACGTTTACACTATGAATGCTGTTGTATATGAACTCAGTTTTCTTATTAAACTTGATTTCAACTTTTTCTCCCCATAAATTCCTTAATTCATTCAGTGCATTGTCTCTTATAATATGATAAATATGATTAAAGTTAACTTAATGTTTTTGTTAATTGTTGCAATGAATATATTTCTTGTTTGTTGTTTTTAAAAAATTATATGCAATGTAAACATGTTTGATTCGTAAATTGCTCTTTTTTGTCATGTCATGTTAATATTTCAATAAATAGCATATGGTTGAGATAAACCTATTCTCTGTATATCATAAATTCATACACATACTAATCAAAAGGTTATCAAGAGATTGAAATTAAAATAATTGCGAGTAACTATTTTCTCCTATCTTAAGTAAAATAATCTCGAACAACAGCAATCTCTGCGGCGTTATAAGTTAAAAAATGGACGCCATTCAACTAACTAAATTACGCTTTTATAAAATGGATACCGGAAATAAATGAAATTCCTGTGAACAAGGGATAACTTGCATTACTAACTCGCCACCAGCCCTGGCCCAAATATTTGAAGGGAAGTCCCGACTGCAACAATGATAAATACGAGCTCTAGTAAGCAGTGGGTGTACTTACTTAAAATTCATGAATAACTTAGAATCAGTTTTTAAAAGTAGCATATCAGTAAACTGTCAGTAATAATCACATCTTTATCTAGTACATTAAAGAGAAACGGCCTACGTAAATTGTTTTTGCAATTATGCTAGAAGTTCTAATTATCAACGAAATCCTTGATATTTAATTAATTTGAATGCAAATTTAGCTAAGGGGTGTTTCGCTTAATAGGTAAGCATATATTATCCTCTGAAACGTCAGGTTTGAGCAATTTGAACAAACGTGATAAGGGCTGTTTTTCTAAATAATCAAATCTTCTAAATCAACATATATGAGGTTTTCAATATCAATCAATGATGCTATAGTTGATATACATGTGTAACATTATACATGCATGTATATAGTGCACAAAACTGCTCACGTGTTTTTTAAGAAATAGCACTTGTTATTATTTCGATATAAAGTCAAGATTCATCGTCTTAGTAAACAAGAAATAAATTGAAATTCTCAGAAGATTACTGTTATAATGAAATACATGTTATTCTTTTTTTATTTTATATGTATTGTTTTATTGATGCTTACTTTCTTAGAATTAGTTTCATCGATACATTTACTAACAAATGATGCTCAAAACACAATTGCGCTTCTTGCTTGCAGAAAAAAATGAAGAGTTTCTCTGAACGAACCTTTAATTGACAGATGTGTTTGGAATGAAATATTTATTCTATTTCACCACTTTAATGTCACTTCAAGACCTGGTTCAATTTTTTTTGATGCAATAAATCAACATAGGGTCTTGTACCTTTATATGATCCTTGAGATGTTGATTACCGATTACTATATTTCACAGTTCAATGACAATTTTTTTGTATATTTGGATTTAGATCCGTGCTTTCTTCTGGCTACAGTTGGTCGCTCTAACAACAATCTGTGCTCCAATCAAAAATCAAATGGGAAACGTAGAAGTCGTGTACCATGTCGGCGATATTGCAGAACACGCTTACAACACCGATTCCTGGAATGCTAATAACCCACCAAACCTTCTCCCAAGAATTCCAAATCTTCCTCAAGTACCCCTTAACAGTGCTACCGTCCTCGTGAAGCAGATCAGCAACAACAACAGCAGAGTTATTGGCAGCAGTAGCAGTAGCAGTAGCAGCAGTATTCAAGGTCAGCAAACCGGAAACGTGCACTCAGAGAATCGTGTTTCTTCGACAGAGCCATCTGTCGGCTCAAACAACGGACTAACTTCTCCACCGAGCTTGGAATCTACTGCCAGAAGTTTGGAATCGTTTTTGGCCATGCTCGAAGAAACGAGGGCAAAGGATGCACAGACAGGAAGTGAGCAAAGAGCATCACAACAACAACAACCTGTAAGTCTAGATACGCCGGCTGTTCAGTTACAACAACAGCGGCAAATTGAGAATCTGCAACAGCATCATGGTCAATCGCCACATGCTGCACCTCTGCAGCTGCCAAAGCCAAGTCCCCAATTGCAACAACCCAGTCCCCAACTGAAACCACATAATCCCCAATTGCAACAACCCAGTCCCCAACTGAAACCACATAATCCCCAATTGCAACAACCCAGTCCCCAATTGCAACAACCCAGTCCCCAATTGCAACAACCCAGTCCCCAATTGCAACAACCCAATCCCCAATTGCAACAACCCAGTCCCCAATTGCAACAACCCAGTCCCCAATTGCAACAACCCAATCCCCAATTGAACAAACCCAATCCCCAATTGCAACAACCCAGTCAACTGCAACAGCCCAATCCACAGTTGCATCGATCAAATCCACATGGGCCAGCTATCCAGCTGCAACAACCCAATAGCCAACAACTGCAAGGTCAGCCACCCAACCCACTGCAGCCACAAGAGTGGGCCGTTTATGACGACCTTGATACTCAAGAATCCAATCAGACGGCCGTGATCGCATCGAACCAGAAGTTCGGCTATGTCGTCCACGGTAACAATTACAAGAGGTTTCGGGTTGAGGAGAAAGCAGCCAATGGACTGATTACGGGACAGTTTGGGGTGCAGCACAACAATGGCCGATTCAGAGGAGTCCAGTATGTTGCTGATCCTGCAAACGTCAACCCTAAAGTCTTGTACGATGCTCTGGTGAAGTTTCTCTCCTTGTAGTGAATTTCAGAATTTTGCAATACATTTCTAAAGTGAGGGAAACTAGGAAACAAGTAAATTATTATGGCAAGAATTAAGAAAATTTGGAAACAGGATGTCTACTATTGAAAACAATCGCTGTATCTCCCCCGAAAATCGTTTAAAAAACTTCAATAATGCAAATTACGAGACAATTTATTAAAACAAATTAAATAAACTGGCTACTTGCAAAACGGAAAAAAAATGTTGCAATAAAAATTACATCTTTGCGTTTTTCGTGTCGTTTATTAAGGAACCTTGAAAAGTAGGCTAATATCAAAGAAATATTTAGCGGTTCAATTTAACAGGAGTTAAATCAGTAAATAGCTTACTGATTTGAATTGTAAATAATACTATTTATTGTTAGCGCCTGCATTTGCATTATAAATATACTGTTAATGTTGTCCAGATATGATTAAAAGTTATTTCAAAATCCAAAACACGAGAACTTGAATGAAGTGGCGTCATCTAGTGGCGCTTAATTGAACCAAAGTGTGTCAATGCCCTTTTGAGTTCATTTTTTTACAGCAAGCTTCAACCAAGTCTCATTTTCAGATATGATTTAATGGGAGCATTACTTGTGGTAACTAAACTACCAGCATATTTAGTAGACATGCTGCATCACATATTTCCAACGAAAACAATGTATATATACATGCACTGTGTGTGTATATATATATATATATATTTACTGATACAAATTTTAATGACAACTTCATTTCCCAACCAATTTCGTATCGACTGCCATATTATCTTTTCCAGAAATTAACGTCAAATTAGGACAGATTATAAGAAACTTGTATTCAAGAAACGGAGAATTCATTCCAAATAAATACTGTGATAAAACAATAGGGTTTTAGCCTTATTTAGTTTGAAAAGAAGTAACAAATATTTAAATCTTAGGACATTTTACAATTGCATGAACATAAAAAATAGACAAAGAATTATTCAAGAAATTTGTTGTTTGTCATGAATTCAATAGTTTTGTTACCGGTATTCGTGAAAATGTATACTTATGATAGTTAAACATTAGTTATCATGAAGCATTTGCATTGTACATCTCACATTTTAACTGTTCATAACTATCCAAAATTTAGTACTGAAAGTACTAAATTGCACCATTTTTTCAGTTTTGCCGAAATATTCTTGAACAATAAAAAGTAAGCTATCATCATAATTTTAACATAATGCATAGTATTACGTCTACCTTAAAAAAGAAAGAATTGATAGAAATCAATACATCAACAACGATATTATGCATGCATTCAGACATCACGAAGGTTAAATATTTTGTTTGTGCGCAATAATTTTAAAGCAACTAAACCAATCAACTTAAGCGTAAAATATAAAGTTTATGAATCAGCGATTCCTTTGTGTTAAAATAAATAATTCACGATTTACAGGATGTCCATAATCTCAAAACAGAGAACTTCTTGCATTCGTTTAACCATCATTTTATGGAGAAATAATGCAAATGTGCTATGGCCAAACTGTTTGATATAATTGGTCCCGCTAAGCTTTTAAAGTTTCCAATCAAAAGCAGTTTCTATAAAAATGAATAAAATATCCGTTCCTTATTTATTTCTGCCAAATATACCCAAGGTACATCATAAATGTGACGCTACATTAGCACTACGCATGGGCTCATATAGCAAGTCTATTGAACCATGAGTCTTCCTTTTATGATTTATAAGTTCCCTTAATGTTTTGATATTTAATGTTGATGGTGGAGCTGGATCTTGTGGACATCCTGTATTAAATGCTAGATAATTGAAAATAACACTGTCTTTAATTGATTTCCCAAATCAGTTTGTGAATCCATTTGTCTTCAATATGACACGCATTTCAATGCTCTGTATCACGTTTTTTATTAAAGACAAGAAAATGTTGCATTTTTAACTACTTGCTTATATCC
This sequence comes from Rossiulus vilnensis, assembly GCA_034700785.1. Taxonomy (NCBI): domain Eukaryota; kingdom Metazoa; phylum Arthropoda; class Diplopoda; order Julida; family Julidae; genus Rossiulus; species Rossiulus vilnensis. The sequence continues at coordinate 6,931 of JAQIXS010000167.1, read as the reverse complement.
TACTTTGCTTAGCATTGACAATCCCATCATAGCCTTTGATTTCGTCTATTTTAATGTATAACAATTGTGCAAGGTAGGTGATAAAAATTTCATTCCATAGTTTGCTTTGTGTTTAGACTTATCACTGCACAGCTTAAATAATGTATGCAAATTAACCATTAATGCATGATTAAACAGCGTCATGTTTTCTGAGCTCTTAGACATGAATAGCTCTGATAAACATTTTCTTACACAAAGTTTTTTTTTAAATAAAGCGTTTATGCTAATATCACATTGAATAGTTAGATTATTAGTTTTAAACACGTGTAAGTCATTATGTGGTAAAGAACTAGTGTACCGATTGAAAATTGTAGCAAGTGGAGAGTTGATCTCAATCCGATGTTACATGAAAATGTGCAACTTTACATTGGAATGTATTTGCTCATCTTCTTTTTACTTTAACGAAAGGGATGATTTGATGCATTTTATAAACAGAATGTCGGCTTTCTGTTTTTAAAGTTCAAAATAAATACAATTGTCATGCCATATTTCTGGGGCATTTTATTTCAGTCAATTGATGCTATTGCGCTTCAGCTAGTATGCGAGTGTGCTATGCTAGAAACTTGTAACTAGGGCAGATTACATCATCAATCAAGCCAAACAACAGACAAGAAAGAACCGAAGAATAGCATAAATAAAAAATAGCAACACCTTGATAATTCGCGTTGCATAAGATGATAGCGATTGATAGCAGATATAAATACATGCATTTTCGAAAATCTTGGTTTAGCTTTTGCTCATGTTACAACTTTTCGTTTCTAAAAACCAAGACACAGAAGTCCGAATAAATTCATATAATTATGCCCACAAACATATTCCATTTACTGACAAGCCGCTAATAATCAGGATAAAACGTATTAATAATGAACTGTAGTTGATAAATATAGAATTGTCCAAAAAGAATTTTACATCTCGACCCTAATTGTTTGCATAAATGTTGAGAATTTAGATGTTAGAAAGTGATAAATGCTATCCCATAGACATTTTTGTATCATTTCAGGTAGAAACATCAGCACCGAACCGCGTGCTTAAACTTATGCATGCCACTCATCACAAAAAACCGAAGGTTTAGATGAAGCCATTTTTTATTAAATGATTACATGTATATTGATGGACGATGAGAAACAGTTGCTGACCTAACCTTTTCACGGCAATGAAGGTGGAAAGCGCTATAAATTTAAGCACTGGTTAAACAAGCAGGTGATTACATCGTTATCATTTGAAATCACAGTTGTTTTAATGTTGCTCAGCATGGTGCATCCATACGGCACTACCTATGAAAAGCCTAAAGAGAAATGAATAAGCACCTAGAGAGTTGTCTGTAATGTTTTTGAGGGGGTTGGAAGAATTAGCATTAGCATTGTAACTTGACCTGAAAAATTAAACCATTATCTTGACAAATCTCTGTACTGAATCAGGCGTTCTATTTATTTGAAAAACCTCTTTAAGGTCAGATCTCTGCTCCTTCAATGCCATGAGCATATGCATGAGCGATTTTAATTTATAGCAAACAGTTGTTAATATTTTTTTCTGTTACCTGCTATGCTGACGATAGAATTTCACAGGATTTATGGCTGGTTGCGCAGGATTTCGTTAAATTTATTTTTAGACAACTTTAGCTGGACTTTTAATTCAAAGTTTGCCTTATTTTTATTCACTTTATACCTGTGCAGCAGCACTATTGAAGATGCAAAACAATCGCTAATATGTTAAATGTAAAAATATTGCGGCTTTGGTATGCGAAATAAATTAATAGCTTTTAACCAGCATTTATGCATTTTAATGCATATTTAAAAAACTGACGAAGATCTGATAGTTTGTTTAATCGACAATGACATTGTTGATAATGTCTTTGATATACAGTAGATGCAATGTCATCTTTGAGTAAAATGGTTCTGAACAAAATGTGTATCCACGTTAACTTTTTCTCTCCGCTAATGTTTTCCAAATTTCCAATTGTCTTCATTTTTCCTTTGCAAATATACAATGAAACGTCTGTCAGAATGACCAGGATTTATATAATGTCCACAGTTTTATCTCAAAAACGAATTTTAATGCGTCTAGTTAAACAGAAATCCGGATAGATGGCCTTCATAAAATGAATGGATAATGGATTTCGACCAAATGGCTATGCCTTAGATATCTAACGAGCATTTGGGTAAATTTCATCTTAAAAGTTAATATCAATTATAATACCAAGTTTTATTTTAGCACAAGCTTTAACTTATCGCTCAATCCCACGTGGGTTTTTTTCCGATATGAATTAGGAATGGTGTCATTTGGAAATGACGTTGGTGATCGTGGACTCCGATAAGTATTAGGTGGTTACCTCAATAAGTACAAATATATTGATCTCACCCTCTAACACCAGAGGGTATCTTCTTTGCTGAACGTTAGGTACTGAGTTGACTTAAATTACATATAAAAAACAATCAGCATAGTGCATTTTGCACAGCTCTTTATTTTAATAATTTGTTAAATTGGGAACGACATGAAGAAAAAAATGTTCGAGGTATTTTAAACTTGGCATTTTAGGATATCCCAAGCCATTATGGCTACGGTTAATATGATTTTATTTGATTCTGTAAAAATAAAATTATTCAAGCAATACTTAATGTTGGTTGCGGTAAAATTTTAAAGAAATGTAACAAGGGTGTAACTATTGAATAAAGGTTTGCAAAACCAAATGTTGATTAAAAATGGAGTTCATTCAACACAATGCAAATAATTAAATCCCTTCAAATATGCTTCTATATGGTTGGTTCTTGCCTGTCTAGTGAATAACAAAAATAGAAAAGGTGAATAAATGTTAAATATTTGTCATGATATACGGTATTCTTGCATGTTAAAAAGTTGATAGCAAATATCTTTAAAAAAATAAGATAATAAATCCTGGAAAGTCAAAGGAAATTTAAAAAAAAAATATTTACGCTTGAATAATGTTTTATCTTATCAAGAAATCGGTTGAATATTTTTATAAATATAGAGACTTATGCAAGAATAACAACATTATGGTATTTGAGGCTTTGCTTTAACACCGAAGTCTGAAAGACTGTTACCAGTAAATAGAAATGATAAAATATTTCAATTGTAGCAAGTAAGCTACCTTTAGTTTCTACTTAAAAAGAATGTTATTTACAATAAGATTCCTTTGTAAATGGTTTACAAGAGCCCTCAGGCGCACAAGAAATCATGCATGCAAGGTTTCCTTTAAAAATAAGAGTAATGAAGTAAAGCAACATTTAGAAAAAAAAAAAGCTGCAAACTGTTCCTCTGGCAGACCGAACTGGTCTTTACTCGCAGCGAAAAACCTGGTTTCCTTCAAGGAAATTCACCTTGTAGGGATTTGTGCAGTAAGCCGAAAATCAAGTGGTCCGATTTGCGTCTAGCTTTTATACACACTGGGGCAGATTTCACCTTGATTTGCACCTATCTAACGAATAACGAAAATTGCACCATGACTGCACTCTCCCTTATCAAAGGCAGACATTTGCGTGTCAGATCGATTCCGTCATCAAGGGAAAAGTTTCTGTCAAAGCAAAACAACCTTAAGAATGTCTGTGCTCCAAATACATATTAATGAAATGGCTGTCTCTAATTCGATGGTGGGACATAACGAGGCCTAGGTCAACCAAATGGCCGAGGACCGGTATTTGTCCACTTGGCCAACACGTGCTCGTTTCTGTACTATAGCATGCACGCCTGCATACAATGCGCCTTCTTTAAGGAAATACCACCATGAAAAAAACCCGTTATTTCAAGGATGAATCTGGCTGAAACCAAAGGCATATATCCTAGTCATAGCTGAAAAATGTCATGCAACCTGTCTGCTTGCGCACCGCAGCATATCCACCTACAATGACTCCTGACCACATGGGTTTTTTTGCAACCACCATTGTGTTCATGGGGGCAAAAAACAGCACTCACTTTCCAACAAGGCTTGTTTCTCAGAAATGCACGACTCGACCACATGACTGTGCATATAAATCGTCCGATAATATCGTTCGGTAACGATATTGCATTATCCCGTCAATCTTGATCTAACAAATATTTGAGGAACACAACATTTCAAACACGGTTTCTGGGCAAACTGTTGTACAATGACTATACACGTATCTGGTGGACTTATGTTGCTGAAACTTCGTGATATTTTGGTGAGAAAGTTTGCAAACAGATTACAGTGTGCCTGGATGACAGGAATGTTAAGGCCTGTCTCTATTGGTGTGACTACGGGGCTTATACAGAATGTTCGAAGAGGTTTATGTTGTCATAAATTGCCTTAAAGATCAGATCAATATGTAGGACTGATTTGGGAGTGATTAGGGACTGGCCATACCTGCCGAATATGTGTCAATAAATACCAAATTAACCCATGGTTATCTATTAAAATATTTTCTCAGTTTGCTTGATGCCAAACTAAAAGCATGTCCACCATGCAAAAAAAATTGCATCAATTACATATCATAATTACTACATTTATTTTTCCCAGTGAAGAATTGGTCGTCCACTAGGATCTGAGTCAGAAATGTAATTTGAAGATGTTCAGTTCAATTTTAAGGACAAATTAAATCAATCTGAAATTTTTATATACATAAATAAACGGGACATTTTCAAGCTATAAAAATTAACTAAAAACTAGTGGAAGGCGAATTTTCCAAGGGTAAGAGTGAATATAGCAATTATGGTAAGAATTTAAGGCAAAAATGTGTATTTGTTTGCATAGTGGGTATCCTTTTGCCTCAGCCATTAGCATACATGCATCTACATTTAATTACTACTTGAACTCTTTCTGCAGTACACTAAACCTTCGAAAACTATAAAACCTGTATTATGTATTTGTAAATAAAGTAACAAATTAAGAGAATGTTAGCATAAATTAATACAGTAATACACTTAAATAAAGACTGTATTCATCACTTGTCACTTCTGTATAATACATGAATTTAACAATGGTTTTCCAAACCTGCTCATGGATAACCCTATACTACCAAATATGGGGTTGTACGAATAAATTTCCACAATACAAACGCAATAGGCGAACAATTCATGAATGCCACTATATTGCAGCTTGCTAATGATTGTGTTGTCATTTTACCGTAGCAATCTCCAAGTTCGTCAAGCTGACTAACCAAATATAAAACTGCTTATGAGTAATTGAAAATTATCTTAAATATCTAATTTGCAACAGAATCCCAATTAAGCGCAAGTAGTCCAAAGCAAATATTTTGCTCTTGAATTAAATTCGCAAGCAGTTTTCATGAATTATAAAAAAAATTGCAGCCTACCTAATTTGCAATAAAAACTTGTCCATCAGCATAAAATATTTTTTAGTTACAAATAGGCCAAGTTCCTGTCAAATTAAAAATTAATGAATTTGGAAATTTACAGCTTCATATTTGAACAAGAATTTTTAGTACATACATCCACTAATTAAGTAATTCGAAACACGTTTGCTACCACTAAAGTATACCTTAAAAGCTGGGCTTGGAAAAGACCATGATGTTTTATCTGTAGGTTTTATAAGAATCACGTTGAAAAACTGCGTTCACATTTGCATATACACGATCAGCCTATATTTCGTCAAGAAATAACTTAAGGATATACCGCCCAAAACCACCTTTGTCATTAAAATCTAGTTAAATGCTATAATTACAAACATCTGGGTGCAGAATTAGGCTATATAAAATGAAATGTTGCTGAATAAAATTTAATAATAATTTAAAAACGATGTCGACTTAGTTATTTGATAAACAAAACCTTTCCAAACCATTATAACAATCACAAATTGAAAAAATAGACAATTACAGTTAAATCTAAAATAGTATATAATATAAACAGAAACAGTACAAAATGAACTTGGCAATATGTGAGCTTATGTCCAGACTATTTTGACAAACCCATTCAGTTTCATATTTATATTTGTTGTCATGAAATTAGTCAGACTACATCGCTCATTATATCGCTTAGAGTTAAAGTGCCGAATAAGTTGGTGACTTAGTTATTTACAAATTATTTTTTATACTTAAAATGATTGTGGGTAGTTAAAGAATTATTAAATCGTATATACACGTCACTCGAGCACGCTTTCAACTTTTACTTAACCTAGATTAAAACAAATTAACGTGTAATAAAATGATTGCAAAACGCATGCATTTTCTGACCTTTTTTTCCAATCTTAATAGGTCTTCAAAAATTCATATTCGGCCATTTTTTTAAGTATTTGGGCGGCTCAATCGCAGGTGCGGTTTACGAATAGGTCTAGGGCAAATCAGTAAAAAAAATTTTGAAGCATGACAAATAGTTCAGAATATTTATATCTAAAAGTTGATTTCGAATAAAGGCAAGCAAAGGCATCTCTATTTGCACAAACCACGAGCGTTACTTTAAAATCAGCCGACGGCGCTTGTAAGTGGGTTTCTGAGATTTCCATAGTGCTCACAATTCAACGAACCACCTCGATAATTTAACAAACTTAATATAGGAATGTGGCCAATCACGATGTCCAGTTTTGCCTGGGCTGGGCATCTTTCTAAGGCCAAATACGGTATACTGTATTCATGACAGGGTCAGGTCAGCCATCATCCATACACTTGACACGACTAAAAATAAACGGTTTGTTATTCCCAAATGGTAAAACACAAAAAGACAGCAAATAAACTATTGCCCAACATCGCCCACAGGACAAGTCATGGAGGTAAACGAACTTAACAACTTAAAAGTTAAATATGCATTAATACTAAAAATTATCAATTATCATCATAATTAGTATTGAAAAAAAATATTTTGGAAACTAATACAATTTTGTATCATATCAATGTAATACACATTGTACGTGTATGTGTGTGTGTGTGTGGGGAAGGGTTCTTTTTCTTAATGATTAATTTTCAGTAGG
>JAQIXS010000166.1:0-60654 GCA_034700785.1 Rossiulus vilnensis | reverse complement strand
TTAAGGCGGAAACGTGAATTACGAGCGTTTTCGCAGCCTCCCAACGTCAAGTTAACGAGCCCCAACCTGACCCCGCCAACAGAAGATGGGTGCTCGCAGTTTCCTAATTACTCATCCGCTAACCCTTGCTCCTCGACACGAGCATCTGCTTGCCAAAACTGCTTCTTGCAGCTCTTGGAATCGATAACAATTGGCCGGTCCGCTTGATCTTTGGAACGACAGTCCATGAGATGCGCAAGTGGTTTCCCGAGAGCAACAAAACACGCGTGTCCACTTGAGAGCTGCCTGCTCTGATTGATTCGCGAGATTTTGATTACGATTTTGAGGTGAAGAGTGGACACGCACCTTTAGTGGCAACTCGAGTGAAAGGTGCTCTAATCACTAAGGAAATGGAATTGGTCAATTGATAGTGATATGCAGGGTGAGACATAATTATTGTCGGGGTTTGCATGGTCTATAAAAATGCAAAACCGGATGCAACCACAAAACTGCTTACTGTGTAAGAAAGTGTAACTCAACAAGTTTTATTTGGCAACACCTTATTTGCCGTAAAGATTTCTGGGAGCTAATAAGATGTCAGTATTCACATACTTCCCTTTACGTCATGGTATGTTTGTTTTGACTACAGAATCAATTTTCAAAAAATCAGGGAAATTTACTTTGGTTGGTCAGGGAAATAATTTTGCGAATTTTAGCACAAAACCATATCGACACATGCAGAATTGCATACTCGAGTGGTGGCGCCATCTGCCTCCCGTTTGTCAAACTCATGACATGTGGGGGGTAAAGCGGATGCGTTTTGGTTTCGGAATAAACGCTAAAAGCACTCCATTTAATACCACGAGATTGTATAGCAGAGCCTCGTAATTAGCGGATATTGATGGCGATCAATACTGTTATTGATAGAGATAATGGATCAAGCCACCAAACTACGTTCGCCGCCAAAAGAAATTTCGAAAACAAATAATTCAGCATTCTTATTAAGCGTAGTAACCGTACTTAATAAACGAGAGTAATTTTAATGGAAAATACCTGGGTGTGGCTAGTTTTTTGCGATTAAAACGATTTATTACGATTAAAATTGGAGTGCGTATTGTAATCATGTACAAAGCAGGGCCATATTCCACAAAACTTAAAAAAATATTTTCTATAAGTGTATGGCTTTGTAAAATATGGACTCGTAGAATGGCGTTCTACAAACATTGAATGACAATAAGTACGACGTGTACTTTAATGACGTCACCCGTAAGGAATTGCTTATAATATACAAGTTGTACTTTATCATTGGTGGAATACCATTCCACAAGTCCATGTCGCTAGGCCTTCTAATACTAACTTTTACTCAATTTACAGGGTATCTGTGCCCCTGTAGGAATTTCGCTACAAGTTACAAGCAAATTGCTGTTGCTAATACCTCAGTGGAACACACCACTAATAATTTGATAAAATTTACTTGTAAGGTATGGATAAATGACATTAGTGTAGGATTTTCGTTTGTGGAACACAACATCTCGTACCTATGTAGATTAGGCGCTAAGATAACATTAAACTAGTTTAGGCAAACTAACAACTTAAGTGCCCAGCAATGGCCGCCTACATTTTGGTTTTCCACTAGGTTCTTCGGAGCTTATTAAAAATTGACGCTGGCAGGCGATTCCGGCTTGGAATTGGCTGCCAACTCCATGCAGACCTAATCAAATTAGTGGCCGAACTAGAAGCTATAAAACGCCGGAGCTTGCGCTGTTCGGCGACAGAAACGTCAAAAGCGGATAGGAAATCAGCTTTACAACGGAATAACGGACCGCGTTTAAAGGGCAGCAACCGACCTTTATCGCCTAATGCCCAACATTAGAAACGTTTGACAGACACAATGCTGCTTCAAGTACTTAATTTCAATGTTAATTATTTTCCAGTCGTAGTATTGTGGATCTGTAACTGGTATTCTTTAAAATGGATGGGTTCAATAGGCCTACTCAGCTATGGTATAAATTCACCATTATTAAAATGAAATTAGCATCAATGAGCCGCCCATCCTAATCCTATTCTGATAACCTTCTGTTAAGGTTATAAAGCATCCTGAATAAGCATCGGTGTTGAAGAGTCGATGCACGTAATACGTTCGCATTGCATTCTGCAAATGGCTGACAGTGTTGATTTTCGGCGAATGAAGTTCATCTAGGCCTAATCAAATTAGCTGCTAAATTGGATGCTGTAAAAACCTCGCGATCGAATTCGACGTTAGAGAAATACAAAAAACCAAGTGAGAACAACCAGTCTTTGGCCTTCCCCTTAGTGACACTGCAGATTTTCTTGGGTTATGGCTAATGCCTATGGTGCTGCCACCTGGCAGCTAACGTCCGTTAGAATATGCAGTGGGAGCATACATACATAACATCATTATCTAGGGGCCACCGGATAGCCCATGTGGGAGGATGATTAAGTTTTTATATGCACATCAAATTAATTTTTTTTAAATGGTTGGGGGTATTCAATTTTAAAATCGTTACGTAACATTTAGGGGTAGGGGTTGGGCTATTGTTTTTTGTCTTTAAATTGATTTTATTAATCACTTTATTGGTTACAAGGAGAAAATGGGTAAAAAAATCCAAAAAAAAAGAACAGGAAAAATAACGGTTTTAAGCTTTGAACACATAATTGCTAAGTTTATTTTTTTCCCTAGATTATCAGTTATTTTTTATAATTTGAAAATATCCCGTTTATTACAAACTAACCAATTAAACAAGCTTCTGTATGAAGAATCGACCACGAAACATTACAAATTCTACGAGCAGAGCGCTGCAGGTTGAAAATTAACACTGGCTTTAGGTTTTTATTCTGATGACGTCTGTGTTTGATACATTCACTGCTTGTATACATGTATGTGAATCGACTTTAATGTGCCCAAAATACGCCATGAAATTTGTTTATAGAATCCAGGGAAGGGAAAATTATCAAAGCTGTACTTCCGTTCATCCGTTCTTTTGACTTATAACAACGTTTTTTCCCTCGTTGCAGGTCCCCTCGTGATCCAGACCAGAGGATAATCAAAAGGGTGATTGCACTGGAAGGGGATACGGTGAAGTAAGTGCATCATTAACGGCTCCACTAATAGGATTGGAAACGATTTTGACATCCGACATCCATCGGCCATCGCCAGGCAGACCCATTTCTCGTCCGATCCTTTCTGGAACCCCTTCCATATTTAATATCGGTGATGCGAGGAGGGCCTCGACCCAATATGATGAAAACTGCCGCCTGCCATCAATTGGCTTCCGAGGTGCACGCGTGTTCCTAATTGCGCGTAGCGTACCAAGAGGGTGGGCAGCAGCCCAACTTGCCCCCACTCTTGATAATGGATAGAGGGTTTAATTAAGCCAATAAGCAGGGAAAAATCGTTCGGATGCGAGAGGGGGATCGAATTAGATCGTTAATGACCTTCGGCTACGTTTATTGCCCGAATTACCGATTCCCGAAATTTCATTTTCGTCAAGTCACACTAATCACGCACTGATATTTTAGAAAAATCAGTGAAAAATAACTTTTTTCTATTCGAAAAAATATCGAAAAGAAAATTAATACTTCGAAATTAGATTGAGGGGAAGACAGCTGCTCGGAGGCACACCCGAGCACGCAGTGATTGCCAACATATTCTCACACCATTCTGTTTCTATAACGTATTATGTGATTTTTTACGTTTTAGTTCTGAATGAAAATATACGATTTCCATGCAGTAATTTTACTGGTCGTCTGCTCCGAACTTTTGAGTCCATTTTGAGATGTATTCTAGGGTTGAAACACCCGTCCCGTTTGTGTTTATTATTATTATTTTTGGTAAATTAAAAGGGATATTTATGTGGATAGATAAAGTTAGCATGCATAGTATATTCAGGCAATTCAGGATTGCCTTTTATTCAGGATAATTAGCAATTCAAGCAACATTTTATCGGTAAAATTGTTACATGGTGGCCGCGTAGTTTCATTTAGGCTCAAGACTGAGCCAAAAGGATCCCCACCATGAAAAACAATTACCTATTTTTGTGTCAAATACTATAAACGCTAATTATTACCTAACTTCCCTTCCCCCAAATATAGTTTTTTAGTTTGAAAATGCCCCGTTTATTTGTAAAAATTAAATTTGAAGTAACCGTTATGTGACCTCCGAAAATAGGTTTGCAATACGTTTTTTAAGTATAGTTTTTTATAAGTAAACCAGAAATTTTCTTATTTAAATTACAGACCGTAGTGGACGAGCAATTCTACAAAGGAAGCAATTATACAGTATCAATTATAAAAAGTACTTGAAATGAAATTCGGACTGACTGCGGCTTTTCGGTTATACTCAGGGGCGGACCCATACAAATAATTATGTCGCCATTTTACATTCTAAAATATTCACTCCTACGCACTACATTCTGAAAATGCATATCTAGCTAAGCCACCCCACTGTATGCATCCACCTTTCAGGCTATTGGGAATTCAAAACGAACGGTGTATAATTTAAGGATGAGCCAAAAGCATGCCCACCATGCAAAAAAGTACTCACATATTTTGCTTCGAATACTTATTATAATTGCTCAATTTATTTTTCCCTATGTAGAATTGCTCGTCCACTAGGGTTTCAGCTTTGATTAATAATTTCAAAATGTTCCGTTTATTTATACAATAACTTTAGAAATTTGAAAAATTGGAAGGAGGGTGCCATGCAGGGAGGCCCCTATTTAGGAGGTCGCGCAAAGGTTTTTTCAAATTTCCAACCTTTTCGTATAAATAAAGTTGAAAAAATAAGCTGAAACCCTAGTGGACGACAAATTGTACAAAGGGAAAAATAAATTGAGCATTATAATAAGTGTTTGGAGCAACAAAAATGTGCCAGTAATATTTTCGCATTGTGGGCGTGCTTTTGGTTCCTCCATCATAGTTGAAATCTGCATGAAACCAGGACTTGGAATGAAAGGCTATCGCCTTTAAAAAAAGGACGGCTTTTAGAAACCGCAGTGAGAACGCCGAGCACAGGTCATCGTATATCGGAGAGCAGCATCTCTGAACTGCAACAATAAGAGACAAAATGTTTTCTCGTGAAATTGAATAAGAGATCAATAATAGGAAGACGTTGTTGCGCGCTTTTTTCCTCTCCCTCGCATCCCGTGTTTCGCCAGATGAAACATGCTTTCAGAAAAAAGGTGCTCCATGTTTTGGTTTTTTTCTTCTTCACGCATCCCATTTTCCGTCTTTCCGTTCCATCCGCTGCCGAGCCGGAAGCGAGCTGTTGAGCTCCAATACCGAGCGCAAATTATTTAACACCCGCCTCTGACCCCGGGGCTGCTGCTTTTATTTTTTGCGCGGATCTGTTAGCGATTGAAATAGACTGCGGATGTTATAAAATGAACATTTTTTTAGGACCCTCAACTACAAGAAGCGGTACGTGAACATCCCCCAGGGCCACTGCTGGGTGGAGGGCGACCACCATCGGCACAGCATGGACAGCAATTTCTTCGGACCGGTCAGTTTAAACCATTGCATCTCCTACTCCGTGCATCATACTATCTCCGCCATGAATGCGAAAATGTGTTCACACATTTTAACCATTTACATTTTTTTTTCTATTTGATTTGTGAAATTTGTCTAAATGAAGGGTGCGAAACCATAACGCCGTAAGCGCCCGATTGTAGGAGCCATTCCATACCTGCTGGGTGTAGTTAAAATCTACTGTGCCACCCATAAACGTTCGTAGCAGTCGAATTACTTGACTATTTCTGAATATGCACAAAGATATTGGATACCTGCAGCGTTCAAATATCTTTCCATCCAAGGAAAAAACGAGAAATATCACTAAAGCAAACAGAGCAGTGCGCAAGGTGGGGTTTCGGAGATGAAATCCCCTTATTTGAATGAAAATGGAAGCCGCCAAAAATCGTTGAACTTTCTACCAAACCTCTAATGTGCAAATAACCCCAGCTTTCCCCCATTTTCAAATCCTACGCACAGGCTTGGAAGCAAACCTTGGTAAGATGGACATGTAAGATGGACGTCAGAATGGAGGATTCAGGACATCAGTGCGCTGCTACCCTACTTTGCCAAAAGTGAAGTGTGTTTTGAACGTTTTTGAGTGTGCAATATGTTTGGCACATAGGACGTTATGGAAAACGTTCGACAGTAACTATTTTATTTTATTCCTGTTCTATTCTTTGTATGTAACAAAATTATACCTGAAATCCTATCTTTCCTGTAGCGCCTGATGAAGCCAACATTTGATATGGCTTAAATTCGCAAAAATTTTAAACAGTTGGCTAAGAAAGTTGACAATTAGTTTCACTGGCTTAAAATAAAATTCACCAGGTTCTAGTTTCTGTTTTCGTAATTAAACATCAATGGTGAATGGCATCCTCAATGTATTTATTCCAAGAAGTAAACAAAAACCCAGTTCGGTTTAAATACAATCTTTCGCTGTGGTTTCAAGCCTGTCGGACACCCTGTAGAAGCAGCTAATTGCATCTGCCATCGCGCTTCTGGTCCAGTGCACCATTAAAGTGAATAATTTAATCGTCCGTTTTGTTATTTCAGGTCGCCGTCGGCTTGATCACCGCCAAGGCGTCGCACATCGTTTGGCCACCGCAGCGCTGGCAGCGGCTGCAGAGCGAACTGCCACCAGAGCGAGCGCCATCGCAGACCATCTACTCCGTCTTGGATCGGCATCTCTTGAGCGACTTGTTGGACATTGACGAGGACTGAATGCCAGGGGATTTGCAGATAGACCCTTTTGACTACCAACGCCTTCGCGCTACGAGCTTCACTGTGACAAAATGGCGAATTTTTACACTTCAAGATCTGTGTCATCTGCAAGGAGACGCTAGGTTTCCTGCAGCAAAATGGAATCAAAACCTTGACTCTGAATAAAAAGATTTTTTAGTAAATTTCATTTCTGTCTCGTGGCTAATTTTTGAATTATCATTTATAGTCACTTTGGATGATCATCTTGGATGAATCATCCAAAGTGACAAGTGCAAACGGTCTTTCGCTTTTGATTCATCGAAAGTAGACGATAAAGAAATTGAGCTCCTTCCTACTTTCGATAAAATGGATGAAAATAGAGCTTGTACTTGAAGTCGTTCTCAAAACCCTCTTTTAGGACAGTCTGGAAGGCGTTGCCATGGGGATAGCAGAACCAAATAAAAGAACGTTCAATTCTTGATTTTCTCAGAAGAAATCACGTGCCAAATGCAGTCTTGTCTTTCAACTTTCACTTTTGATTCATCGAAGGTGAACATTGAAATTCAACCATGAAGACGTTGTACCCCTTTCTCACTCAGGATGAAATCAATGAAAATAGAGCTCGCACATGAATTGTTTCTAAAAACCTATTCTATAGTACAGTCTGAAAGGCGTTGCCATACATATGGCAGAACATTCTATGGTTTCCGTGACAACATAGCCGCATAAACAAAAATTCATTTCCTGATTTTCTTATAAAAATCTGCCAAATGTAAAATGTCTTTCAAATGACAAGACCATCACATGCCGCTGTTTTTAGAAGCAAACCGTTTCAGAATGAGTTTCATCCAACATTGGGATTGAAAACAACTTTCACTTTCATCTTCACTTCGGATAATTCTTGACTATTCTTCTTGATTGGGCTTTAGATTCCTTTTTTTTCTTTATTCCGATTACATTTCTACGAATCATTGTTGATACAAAAGACCCACTTTAATTTTCCTTAACCTGGCATCAAATATGGAACATTTTCTCTAGCGAGATATCCTACAGACATCATGTCCTATTGATCCAATTTCGTAACAGTGGTATTTTCATCAGTTACCATAGCGCCATCAATGTAACCAGCAGTTTGTCAGACACTCGATACATGAAAGAATCTTAACTTGACCGCATTCATTTTTCATCTATTTTCATTGAATACAGGAGGATAACATCAAGCTAACTTCTCCGACTGCGTCAATTAGGCTTGGCAGGTAAATAACTTGACAAATCATTAGCCGAGTCGCTCACGATCACTCACTACTGTTAGTGTCTTTCAATTACTGTCCTAGATTTATTTTTTCCATGTAGAACTTGTTGTTGTTGTGGGTTTTAATGGATGCAGCGCCTAAAAGGCAACATAGCGTCTCGGCAATGAGTAGAATTTGTTGTCCACTAGGGTCTGAGTTATTTTTAAAATGCTTTTTTATTATTATTTTAAAATAATATTTATAAAAAAACTAAATTTGAAAAACCGTTATGCAGCCTCATCGGAGGTTTCATTGAGAGGGAAAAAATGTATCGGAGCTCTCACACCAATTTTTTTCTTAGCGATTATTTAATTTTATAAATAAATAGAACATTTTCAAATTATAAAAAAATAACTCGGATCCTTGGATATGTTTTGAAAAATAACTCAGGCACAACCAGGGAAAAAATGTGGGCGCTTTATCAACAGGGCTCACATATTCATATGAAGTTATGTTACGGTCATGATAAAATTTATCAAAATGATGAGAAATATATAAACAAAATTTTGCACCATGATTTTTTTTACATTCGTATTACGTAGATTTATCACTAAAACATGTTTGCTCCTTTCGTTCAATAAAATAGCAATAATAAGCAATGAAGGTCAATAAAAATTCGTTCAAATAAAATGCAACCTGCATACTTATTCAGAACCCTAACCCCTTTAAATCATTTTTTCTCAAATTACTTCAGTAATGGATATAATTGACAATATCTCAAGAACTAGGATGGAAGATGTGGGTCCTTTTCATATAGTGCCACCGCACCTTTGTTGCTAAAAATTGAAAATGCAGAGAAATGTCGTGGGCATATCAAAACCAGCTTACTAAGAAAAGTGTCCCCTTCACAAGTTTAATACTCATTTACAAGCTCTAAATATAATGTGCATATATCTGAGTATCAAGATGTGCAAGTTTGATTATTTTCATTATTCTTAATATTTAAATGACTGGATATTTGTGAGTGTTGATATCAACCTAAATAATCCTTTTTCTTAAATGAATTTATTATCATTATGAGTTTTCGAATCGGGCTACAGTGTGTTGCGCGAGTGCTTGCAGTGATTGCCCGCCTATATGTAGGCCCTTTTCATATACATGTAATGCTACAAATAAATTTAGCAATTATAGTAGCGTTTCAAGCAAAAATGTAATCCTGCGACTGACAGGACAGTGGCAGCGCTTTGTGGTTTCACGTTAAATTATTTGCTTTAGAAAATTGAGCGTAATTCCAAACTTAATTTTGCCCGAAGCGGGGGCCAGGGAGAAATGAAGCATTTCGCCAGGAAGCGGAAGAAGGGGTGGAAATTCCGTGGAATCAGGCACAACGACAAAAGCCTTCCCATTATGATCCAGGAGAGAGCAAACAGTATTGATCGCTCGTGCATTTCATGCCTAATTTTACTCTAATGAGTTGACCTGCCCGTGATGTGACAATGGACATCAAAGAACGAAGGCTTTGATGGCAGATTTGGTCGTGGTCCTCCGTGGCAGCAAAGTTTCCTCCTTGGTGCCAGCTTCTCATCACGTTCGGCAAAACGAGCGGAAGTAATTAGTTTGCGGTCCAGTGATGTGCGGAGCCGTAAAAACCGGCCATAAAAGCTGGCGCACGCCATTGCAGGATGGGAAGTAGCACCTGATGGCGGAACATTCAGGGGTCACTGGGATCATTGACCAGCGATGGATGTTGCTACCATTAGCACTTACAGAACCAATATTTTTTAAAATTTCCATCACTGCCCATGGATAGCGCAACACGTGCGTTCATATTTCGTCGATGTGAAGTTGAATCGATTATTGTTGAAAGTGCACATGTCCAGTTTTTACTTTAAAATTCCCACTTTGAAAGTTTCTTGTTGAAGATGCGTTGTTTGAGGGTCTGTAACTCCATTGTAGGTTAAATGAGAAGGTAGAATAACCTGGGGTCTACCCCAGAGTAACCTGGTTATCTATAACCACAAGATAAGGGTTGTTTTTTATTCCAATTTTAAACTGTAGGGATTTTTAACACAAGGAATAGCTAATATGGAGATTATGTTGCAAGCCTCAGGTTAACCCTGCCTATTAGCTTGGCTAACTGCTAGCCTGCTATGTTGCAATGATTTTCCTTAGTTAACTAGAGGTTTACCTTTGGATTTGCTTGACGTTCGTTGGTGCAACCGGCCCTAAGTGGCGCATATCTAACATAATCCTATGCTGAGTTACAAGCATTTGAAAATTAGGTTTAGGTGCTTTTTAGATGCTGCACACGCAATCCTGCGACTGCTTAACGCAACTAATTTGAAACACTTTTTAGAAAGGATCATCAAAAAGGATGCCCACCATGCAAAAAATCACATTTTTTGGTTTACATACTTATTATGATCGCTAAATGTACTTTTGATTTTTGTAGAATTGGTCGTCCACAAAGGTCTGTTTCTTTTTATATTTCAAAAGTTCTCTTTTATTTATAAAATAAATAGTATAATTTTGAAAGCAAATCGTTGAAAGTCCGTTTCATGAAGTCGCATAACGCTTTTTTTCAAGTTTATTTTTTTTAAAATAAAAGGGGCATTTTTAAATTATAATAAATAACTGAGGCCCTAGTGGACGACCAGCTTTGCCTAGGGAAAAATAAATTTAGCAATTATAATGTGCATTTTTGTTTGCATGGTGAGGATTGTGGTTCTGTCATACAATACTCTTCGAAATCTAAAATGTTCAGCTGAAGTCGTATGAAATGTTGTGTATCTACTTTACAATTATTGGGAAACAAAACCATTTGATTTTTAATCCCTCAAAACTGTTCTTTTCCTTCGTTAAAACAGGCATATATTGTGAAGTTTTTACCATTGCGAGTACATGCATGCTCCCAACCTGGTGTTAGCGCCACCAAACGACGCAGTTGAGAAACTAGCAATGACGCTCTCGGCTCTCCCGCCAGATGGCGGATGAAGCGCACGTTAACGCCGCATTTTTCCAAACCGAATTTAATTTAGGGATTGAATGCTTCATTAGCAAGTTGATTCGTGTTAGATTCCTCCATTAACAAGCGCAGGCGATGTACAATAGAAGCAATTTACATCGACAAGGTGGATCGATGGGAAAGCGCACGGGGCGCGGGTTTAACGGGAGATTAGGGCAGCTCTGAGGGCGAAGGAAGCGTGGGGAAGGGGATGATCGATCAGTGATCAGAGATCAAAAAATTCGTCGCAAATAAATACGAGAAGAGCCAACCACGCACAAAAAAATGACGTCGGTTGAACAAACAACTTACCCAAATGTCGGTCTGGTAAACACGAGGGAACAAGGCAGACAGAATGGCGACAGAGCTGCTCCATCAACTTCAAAACAAAAGCAATTCAATAAGAGATGTAATAATCGAAATGATAGAGATTACAAAAATAAAACTAAGGTGAATGGGTATGTGTGACGGTGAAGTTTTATCAAAAATGGCGATCGTGATGCTAATTAGAATTGGAATTAAAATTTAAAATTAAAGATGAAGTGTTATAAAAAATAAAGCCAAAAATTAAATTAAATCCTCAATCCTCGAATGGTATTTTCCATATCTATCCAACTTTTTTTTATAGTTTCTTTTAATGGATTAGATTTTAAATCGGGCATGTTGTATTTTTTATGTTGTAGAAGAGCAATTAAAAATGATAATTCAAATAAGGCGCATTTACAAAGTCTTCTATTTCCAGCTCATCATTTTTGATAACACGTGACCTAAGTGCCCTTACAAGAAATAACAATGGGAATAATACCTGATATACTGTAATAATGTAAGCGTGTATTTACTGATATCATGCACAATGCATTCACAACACAAAGTGGGAAATGCGCCTGCAATCAAAAAATTAAGAACACGTTATTTGCATGAAAATCAGTACATGTCAAGAGTATGATATCAACATTCGAGTTATGACAGTGTCTACCGCTAGCGGGCGCGTTAATTGGTGCATGTACTGTTCATGTACATGCCCCTGGATGGATAATTTGATGAATGTGTTTGCTCAAAGCACAATTTCGGCTAATCAGCCGTGATGCCAACTAGATGGCTCCAGCGACAGGACAGATCCAGTCACGGTCGCTTTATTGCGGCCATCCGGTGCACAAAAGTAATTTTCGGGTGAAACATCCACAACGAAATGTGCACACTTGAAGTGGGCACTGTCAAATAATGAAACACGACACAAAATCCAAATAAACGCTCTTTAAAACAACATCAATGGCTATATAAATTATTTATACACGTAGGTGATAATAGTTGACATGTTTGAACACTGAAGCTGCCAAAGTTATGATACAGGTAGTTCGGTCCTACGCTTGGAAACCCAATTTAACATCCACTAAAATCGGCCAACACGCAAAAACACGGACTCGTTTTGTTAAATAAATTTCATCAAATTTAACATCGTGAAACGTACCGCATAACCTCATCTTAACGCCATGCCACTAAGTGAAAAATGTTAAGGTTCGGAAAAGTTGACACATCTGTATTATTTCAGGTTGCCATTATGCGTGAATTTCAAAATTGAAAGCATGCTAGTTATAAACAAGTTGATATGACGAAAGGGAGCATAATGGAGTTCAAATAGAAACGCATATGGCCTTATGCGAGTTAAACCTATTAAAACCCAGCTCAAACCATGCCGCCATGTGGTAGGGGGATTAAAAGCCATCAGCAGGTTTATTAAGCAGTTAATCTGCGCAAAAACGTTTTGCTTTTGGCTGGATAAAAAGCTATAAATAGCCATCGAGTCATTAATCTCAAACGCATTACACGTGTGTTCGTTATCAAAACAGCATTTGCCCTATAATGGCATGGCGCTAAAAAGCAAGGCGGCAAAAATGGAAAAATGTTTGATAATTTTCCTCCCCAAAAAGGTGTAAAATTTTTAAGTACAACAAGTGAGTGAAAACAAGTCCAAATTTTAGCAAATTACTTACATATGCGTATAAGAAACAAACTAAGAAACCGTGCTATGTACATAGTGTCGCAAAAAAACATCGACGGACGGCGAGTAATATTATTATTATCTAGGATCAACTTCACAGTTGACGACAAAACTTTCGTAACAACTTGTACCTCTAACCGATATAGTCGTCCTCTAGGCCTACATCTCATTTCTACAATTATCGCCATTGTTCAGCAAAAACTTCAACAGTGACCAAATTAAATAATGGTGAAATCATTAAAATCAACGAATTGCTGGGCAACTGTCATAAACAAGCGCGCTGGTTACTGGTAACGAGGTTTACAGTACCATTGCCAGACGTTGCATCATGCTAAACAATTAGTTTTGGCACACCCTGCCTTTCGAATTACATTTTGCACCATCAAAGCTTGGATTCAAAATCGAATGGCATTAATTGATCTGGCAAATATAGTCCTTGTGCAAATGAATCGGTGCTTCCCACACGAAAGTAGAAAACTTACTAGTAAAATTTGTGTAAATGCTTCCGATGTAAAAGCTGTCATAGCAATGCAAGTGTGCGTGGGGATGGAATTTAACTTTTAAAGCATTTCCAGGGTCCCACCACAAATCAAATTCAAATTCCCTGCCATTTCCAATGTTTGAACAAGTTTCCCTGAGCAACCTTACCACCGAGTAATTTTCCTACAACATATGAAAATGAAATGAATGCAATATCATAAAAAAGGGGAATTCCCTATTTATATGGCATCAAAGGACAAATTTGTAATTGACGGCTGCAAATCTTCACATTGATGGAAAAGTTTCTTTGAGGTGAATTTGAATGTATTAAAACTCCCAGTTCCTCCCATTACCTGAATTTTATTTCATAACTTCTCTATGCATTCATAAGATCAACTTCGCAGATTACATCTGCTTTGACATACAGTAGCTTAAACACTAGAATAAGCCAGGATATGCTAAAATTGCCATGATTTTTTCCGAAATGAAATCCCGTTTCCCAATTACCTTGACAATTCCGGGTTTCTCAGGTTGGGGAAACCCTGGTTTGGAATTTCGACAGCACTTACCGGTCGATTTCTGCCGCATCCTGTAAGCTTCCATTTCGAAAGCAGGTTGCACTCCACAGCCATTCCAAAAACAATTGTTTCCATATTCAAATTTCATTGGATTCCGCCTTGCGAGTGAAGGTCTCACGACTGCAATTATCCTTCGGTTGGATAGTTGTCGCATTTTAATGCCTAATTTTAAGCTTTTATAAGGGAGAAAGGACTTTCGTTTCTGCGCAAGCGGAAAAATCCCATCCGGCGAAGAATATTCGAATTGCGAATTCAAGATGGGTAATTCCATTTTCGGAACGTAAATTGAAGCTAAATTAAAACGGAGGACCCTGCGTCTCATTACTGCCTACCTGGGTGCATTTGCTTTCGGCCTGGAAACGTTCGATAGAATAGAAGTTCACAAATGATAACTGCGGTCGAACGACTTCCACAAAAAGACTGAAAATGGAATCTGATTCCTAGACGCGACGCTATGTGTCCGGTGGCGCGCCGGAAGTTTCATTCATTCAGTGACATTGCCAGAGGTCAAAAACAAAAATAAAAACAATTGAAACCAAGAATATGAAGAGCAAGAAACGGTAATTAAACGCGAGGAATGTACACCTGCGTGGAATGAAACTCGATAACGATAATCAAGAATGCAGACCGAAAAAACAAATGAACGGACGAAGGAATTGAGATGAAATGGACGAGGTCAGTTCTGGCCTGGCCTACAGTTCCTACAACCTTCGTGGACAGGAGGTCAGCCAAGCAAAAGTTCGCAAATACGTCGTGTATTTACAGTACGTGGCACGGACAGTACATGCAGCAGTAAAGATGACGTCACTAATTGCTGATGTTAAGATGATTAACATTTAATCCGCCCGTATCGATGCACATTATTATACTGGAGTACTGAAAACCCTCAAAACATTAAGAGGGCATTTGTGGATGGACGCAGCGGATCATTATCTACCAAGATCGCAAACCAGATAGGGATTGTCCATATTACAAGCAATTTTAATTTAAAATGTTTATGTCACACAGTTTGCAAGCTCATGATGATCATTCATGACGAATTGCAGCCAGGTTCTTGCACTCTATTGGAATGATCATTGCTTTGGTCGAGGTTTGGAATACGAAGATTGTTCATAAATAATTAAAGTAAACATACATTACTTTTTAACAGTAAAGAATTCGGGATCGTTTTTCTTATGGTTAGGCGATTATTTTTTGCCCTATACATTGTAGCATGTAAATGCTCGCAATGAAGGGAATTTCCCTTTAATAGTAGACCCGGTGGTCGCCATACGAATAAGACGTCCAGGGAAAGCGAAAAGGGTCTACCAATTGTGAAGGACATTTTGATAGACAGTCCCTAACGTTTACGACCACGTTTATATGACCCATTCATTTTCGGAGTCATCTACAAAGAACGTCCGGGGAAAGTAGGGTCGGACTCTGCAGGTCAGGGGGTGTAGGGTCTCAAGAAAAGTGGACGACCAGAACGTCAATGGCAATTTTGAGTTTAATTTTCAAAGAACTGATTGTAAAGTACATACAGTACATGTTAAGTGTTTGAAAACTTAAAAACTGATAGTCTGGTTTACTACACACTGAGGTTATACAATGTATGTATTTCCATCTAAATTGCTATATTTGCAATTCAAAATACGGCTGAATGGTAAAGGCTCAGCCAAACGGATGCTCACCAAGCTCCCACGTGTCTGCTTTAAATACTTAATTGCTGAATTTATTTTCTCAAGTGTAGAATTGGTCATCCAATAATCTCGAAAATGTCGATAGAACTTCGTTTCTCAGTGCCAATATAACCGTTTTTAGACGAATACCTTCGTCTTCTACCAGGTTGGGGGATAATTTCTCAACGATCTTGAAGGAGCTCAAGGTCGGTCCCACCGTTGGATTCTTTGATATTACCTTCCTATGTAAAAATACCATTACATGTATTACTTTTACAGCATTTCCCCTTCTTATTCTGTATTGTATATTCTGATTATTTCTCAATCCCCCTGTATGTTTTGTTCAGCGTGAAAGCATTGTTCAAACTCGTACCGGACAATGATTCTCCCCTTCCCCCACCATGTTCAATACAAATTAAAGTCGGACAGGGATATTCTGACAATCCCCGGACGTCCTTTAAGTACGGTGGCTATGCCCATCTCCACCATTGGCGGGGTCGTCCACAAATGCCATCACCACCCTGCACCCCGCCCTTAGGGCCCAGCGTTGGACATGAGGGGGCTGTAGAGGTTCTCTAGCGGGATGTGCGCCATGCGGTGCACGACGGGCTTGTCGGGGCACACGTACTGGCGCTGGCGGTACTTGCGGGCGGCCACGCTAACCACGCAGATCACCATGATCATGGTAACGAGCACGCCTAGCACTGCGGCCACGGCCACGTTGCTGGTGTGGTGCACGCCCTGCAGCATGTAGTCGGCGTCGCGCGTCACCACCGTCGTGCACGAGATCTGCACGAAGTAGCCGTCGCGGTCCTCGAACGCGATGCAGAACTCGTACGCCGACTCGGGCCGCAGGTTGTTCACGGTGTACGCGCGGTGGAACTGGCTGACGGTCACGTGCTCGAACGCGCTGGCGTTGCCGGCGCCCACCGGCCGGTACAGGATCTGGAACTTCTGGAAGCTGTTCCGGGCCGTGCCGTTCCACACCACGGTCACGAACGTGGACGACACCCCGGTGGGGAAGATGTGGATGTCGATGCGCTTCACCGACAGCCTCACCGTGCGCGTCGCCGCCTCCCCCTCTCCGTTCTCGGCCACGCAGGTGTAGTTGCCCCCGTCGGCTTCCTTCACGTGGTAGAAGAAGAGCGAGCCCGAGGGGCGCGCCTGCACGCGGATGCCGTTGGAGGAGGCCGCTCCCCCGGCGAGAGTCCAGGAGACGCGCGGTCTGGGCACGCCCACCGCCCGGCAGTCCAGGCTGAGCGCGTCGCCCAGGGTCTTCTCCACGAAGGGCTCGAGGAGAGGCAGGATGGAAGGTGGGCATCGGGCGGGGAGTGCGGCGAGGGTCATCTGACGGACGGGCGTGGCCCTGGCGTGCTCGGGGGAGGCGCAGAGCAGGGCGTCGGGGTCGGCGAAGCGCACCCGCGAGCGATTCTGCTCGGCCAGCTCGAGCTCCTGGTGCACCCAGCGCGCGTTGCAGTCGCAGAGGAGCGGACTGCCGGCCAGTGCGAGGGTGGCGCCGGCCGGCAGCGCCTTGGCCAGCTCGCGCGGCACGGCCTGCAGGGCGGAGCGGCGGAGGTCCAGACGCGCCAGGCCGCTCACGTTGGTGAGCGCGTCCGGGTCGATGCTGACCAGCTGGGTGCAGTCGCGCAGCTCCAGACTGGCCAGGCGGCTCAGGTTGCGGAATGCGCCCGCCTCCACCAGGCGCAGGCGCGGCATGCTGTTCAGCACAACCTGCGGGAGGAGAAAAAAGCAGATTAACTAAGAATGAGGGAAAACGTGTCAAACCATAACGCTGTAAGTGTCCCGCCACGCCTCCCCCCCCCCAAAAAAAAATTACGTTTTTTCAGCTTAAGGAATAAAGCAATCAAGCGTCGTAATTGAACGTCAATATCGTGCATGAAGCGTTTGAACTTATTGTTTTCCACGAGTTTATTGACTCGTGAAAAGGCGATTTTCGTGCACTAATAAAGTTATGGTTGGGTAACCTTTAAATATTAAAATAGAATAAATAAGCAGTGCTCCCAGTACCTGTTAGCTAAGCGCTCCTAGCAGAATCTACAAGTATTATTAGAATAATTGAGTCTCATGAGTATTTTTAGTACATCTCATTCGTATATTTCTAGACCATTTTTTCCAGAAAAGTTTGCTATTTTTTGTGGAAAATAAAGGTTTAAAAAAAACCTTAACCAAAGAAATATTTACACTAATATACTATAGCCTACTTAAAATCTTACAAAGTGAAAAAGTTAGAAAGCTGAAAAGAAAGCTTAAAATTTGTTTTTTGAAAAGTGGTGCAGAAATGGTAATGAGTGAAGCGTTGTAAACAAAAACATTCGAAAAAAACACTATGCACATAATAATAAATGTTTAGTAATAGGCCTAATAGGCCTACAATGTATCTACATTCTACAAAATAATGATGGGGAAGCTGATTTGGCAAAAACTGGTATATAGTGTTTTCATAAAGAAATTCACTCGGAGATCAAAAGTACGTCCGTTTTTTATTCATTTGTATTGTATTTTGTAGAAAATATAATCAATAGTTTGAAATTCTCATTCGAAAATAATTGAACGAATGGAAAGTTTCTGGATGTTCCCGCAGTACAAATGACCGCTTATTTGTTACGTGAACATTACAATTTTTTTTATTTAGGTATAAAAGATACACATTTGCCTCCAATCGCTTTGCGCTCTACTAATCCATGCTATCTACCATAGCATATCAGCGTTTCCCAAACTATAAGGGTCGTAAGCCGATTTTTGCACTAGTATTGTGCTACAATTTAACTAGTATAGATATTGGCCCCCTGAATACTGCATACCAGTGAAAAATACGGTTTTTCACTATAGCGTATTAAAGTAAATTAACATTGTGTTCCATTAGGATATAAAGACTTCTTTAAGATATTTAGAAAAATACTTTAGGTAAACTTTTTTCTAGCAAGTTTATACATGTATAGGTCAAATAAATGCGTCTATAGCAGTGTTCTAACTTCATAAACTTCGTTTTTTAGTTATGACACTGTTCTTGTCAATGTGCGATATACACGTATTGGCATTTACAATATTCTTTTATGTTGAGAAGATTGGCATGTTATATAGAAACGTACTCTTAAAATTCATGACGACGATCTTTCAAAAAAGTTGCCTTTATGATTCCTTTACTTATATTTCTAGGCAGATTTTCACTAACAAATTGTTGGAATTTACGCTTTTTGATCTCAGCATTATTTTTGCCTACGGTCGACATTCTTTGGCAATTAAAAGAATAGAAATAATGGCTAAAATTCGCATGGACAGACGTAGGCAAATCCGGTTTTAAAATGTTTATGACTAAGTACAATTCTATAAATAAAACGTTTTCCAAACCTAAGGGTACGACTTATGGCAATATCATTACATACCATTAACTATTCATCTATCTACCCAATATTTCGTAACACAAATTTGATGCAAAAAAGCCTAAAATTGATTGACATGTAGATGTAATTAGTTTAAGGGCCTTTATTGGTGATTTGGCCAGTCTAAAATATCGGCAGATTATTTCTAAATATATTTATGTGAGTTTCGTTTACCGAATTTGCTCACTGCCCATCTTCCGCTAATGGGACAATATATCCTAAAACAGCAGTAGCTCCTCCTATTGGCTTGACTCGTTTTCCAATGATGGGGAGATAAGGAGTTTCATTACTTGAATGTTCTACTTGCTAAGCTTTCATTGAATAGCATGGGAAAAGAAAAGTGAATCGAGCCTGTGCAGAAATATACCACGCATAACGCTACTGTCACTTGCAAAACGTGTTTCTGTGAAACAGAATAATTTAAAAAGTAAAAGGTGCAAAGTAGTCTTTATTTTTTGCAAATCATAAAACATGCAAAAGTCCCAATGCATCCTACATTACTGCAGAAGAAACTGGCCGATGGCAGCGCCGCCAGTGGCGTTGCTACATCACAATAACATCATCACTTAGCTTTCGCAGCTTTGCTCTAAGCTTTCAATGCTGCATTGCTTGCCATTTACCATGTTCTTAGCCTTAGGGTAAAAACAGTTGAGACTCGCCTCAACTCTCCTCTCGACTCGCCGTTCCCTAGATTGCCAAATAATGTAAGTTTTAAATTATCCACAACAATAGTCTTCATTTGTGATTAACATTATGAAATTGAGTAGCAAGCAGAACAGGTTTGGTAGGTCTATAAATGTCTGAAACGTTAAAAATACTCCAGCAGGCCTAACACAAGTTTGATAGCAAACTTCACATGCATGGTTCCAGGGAACCAATCAGATCGTTTCTTTCAGGCAGCAAGTCCTGAAAAACCAAACATGTTTGATTCCTGAGCAGAGGCAAGTCTAGAGGTGAGGCTATACTATGCACATGTGCATAGGTGATTTTAATCACATTATCACAATTACAACCAACAATTTTTAAAGCTCACCCAAATGTATATTTCTGTCAATTGTAATTATAGTTGTGCACAATATTCTATGAAATATAACAAGTTCATTAGTTTGATATTGATAATTTCTTTCACTGATCATAGTTATGCAAGTTGTTGTGATGGTTTTCATTACCGGTGCTCGCATTTTGTACAGTTTTGTACAGTGCGCTGGTGGTGCCCTCACGCACTAAATAGTGCGTCCGAATACCATCGGTCGCCATATTTTTTGGTCCACCCTTGAAAGCAAATAGGATGGACCTCTCTAGGTGGATGTGAGGAAACAGCCGTTTTCCCAGGCTCGGTAAATATAGCAGGCCCTGGTTTAACACGCATTCGCGAAGCATAACTCACATCACATTGCTGGGCTTTCAAAATATTTAGCAATGTAAGTCAGATTAACAATACCTCCTCAAAACGGAACAGTACACAACTTTTCAAACATATCTTGCGAGCACTGCTACAAAAATAATCAGTGCAGCTTACCTCAGCAAATACTGAAATCAAAGCGAATCATTACATCCTACGTAGCACAAAACGCCCTGAAGACGTTCTCCGGACGTCTTTACGACGCTTTTTTGACCTTAACAATACTCCTCAACTATTATTACACACATAGGATTTATGAAATCTGCTATTTTAAACTGAAAGAGCAACCAATACACAATTTAACGATATATACAAATCTATTTTCAAATTTTACTTACTTCGAAAAAACCGAAGATGAAGAGGGAAGCGAACACAGGCATACTGGCTGAGAGAAAACCACGTTAATTACTGTCTCAGCCATCTGGTGTCTGAGTAATGGGTGTTTAAGGAAGCTTTATAAATTAAATTTCTTCACGTTTTTGATAATGTTGGCAATTTATAATTTGACTCCATCATTTCCCATAAAGTTATTTAATTATTGGTCATTGTTTTAATTTAAAACTTGTGATTTATTTAATTTTTGTCAAACGATATGCAATGCACCGCTTTCCAGACGGAAATGTGTCGTTACAAGATCAAAAACCGACGTCGTTTCGGACGTGTTTTTAAAACATATTCGAAATTGATCAAATGAAACAGTTTATTTTGAACGTACTGTAAAATATGTCCAACACAAACGGCAATGAAACAATCTAAAAATGTTTTCAAACACATCGGAAATTACGTCCTTTTTTTGGTCTGTACTTGACCAAGAAAAGACCCTTTCTGGGGTGAAGACGTTTTCCGACGTCGGTGTGCTACGTGGGATGTATCTTCCCTAAATTCAGAGGGAATGCGGCATACATGATTCATAACAAGATCACATGTACTTTTATAAGTTTTTTAAATTGATTTCCTCATGTTTTATATTTTTTCCAAACAAGTTGCATAAGTCAAAGCTGTTAAAAAATGCAAATAAAACATAGTAGGCCTAATTTATACTGTAAAATATTAGAGAATGATTCATAGGCGTACAGTGGTAGCAGATAACACTAATTATTTAGTATAACATAATTCAAATAATGGACGAACTACAAAAGTTGTTTGAAATGCAAGGGTCATATGACTCATATTACAACAATGTTTGAGTGAATAGTTGCACGTAAGCTAATCGAACGTAAAAACTCACCAATCTCTTCAAATAGACGTTAAGCTTTACCGAAAAACCCAACTGGACATTAATGAACTATACTGTTTCCAAAGACACGGAAAACAATGACTCGGTAAATAACATAAAACCACACAAGGCGTAATCAGTAATCATATGACAGCAGCGACACTGCGCGGAGTATGCGCCCCCTGGATTGATAGACAGGTGATGTCAGATTAGATCGCTCTTTATCATTCCACTGACCAAGTGGGCGACTCTGTTATTAGGCTGCTCACGGAGAAATTTTGCCTTGCGGATGCCGTGTGGTTATTTTTTGGGGTAAAATTAAAACATCCTTTCGGTTTTCTGGAGCCAACATTTGGGTGATCTGGTCAGCGGTCACGCTGTAGCGTCGGAAAAACATTCGCCAGCGCACAAGGAAATCCCAGGAATGATTGTTTAGTTGAGTTAAAAATGGTATGATTGAATCATCGTCATCGTCATCATCAAAATGATTGAGTTCTGTACTGTAAAGCGTATGATAACGCTTGTGCTTGCTTTGGCCATGTAAGTAAACGTAGAATTCGAGTTGTCATTGAGATAGAATTCGTGAAGTTGTAATGCCATCAACTTCTTCTTCAATGTGTAAACTCTTGCAGAATCAGCATTATATTTCTTGGTGTGGAAAATGCCTTAACTCGAGACGTCCAAAAAATGCCAGTGAGTAGTGAGAATTTGACTGAAAAGGATCTTTGTTGGAAGCTGGAAAACTACAGCGTTAAAGAAGAATGTAAAGTGTGCAGTAACTTTGAAAAGGTATGAAATGAACTATTTAACCACGAACTGTTTATGAATCAAGTAAGTGTCTTGGTTTCTGTGTCATGTGTCACTTCTCTGCAGGTTAGTCGTCATTTACCAGTTTGTTTGGTAACAGGATTTAAGGAGCTTGTTGTTTGTGAGAAGTCTGGCGAAGTGTACCGAAGGCAAGTTCAGCGTAAATGATAGCACGTCTGTAAATGGATTAAATTTGCGTGTGTTTACAATAATCAATGTTTCAATTTCAGTTGCCCTAGGCTGCCATGGTTAGACAAAAGAAACTTTTGGCTGTTTGAAGTAGTGACATTCGTCGTGGGTCTAGTGTCATGGTGTGTCGTATTTTTACGAGAAAAACAACTTAAACATCGTATGTTAGAACGTATTCAAAAACAAATAGCTGCTGGTGTATAATTATCTCCAATTACTGAAAAACTTGTCAAAAGCATATTTTTCAATAAAATATTTATTACTTAATTTTAGTTCTTTATTTGAATTATGGTATGTGTTGGAGATCAAGCAGGTTAGATGCTTAATAGCTACTTCATATCAAGTCTGCCATCCTTGTTGTGATTTTCAACGAAATGTGAAATGAGTTCCTCTTAAAATTTAACAGGAACTATTTGACAAGTGACAAAATACTCCATTGGTTATTACATTTTCTCGATGCACTCATAATCCTGGAATTTGGTATTTAGCAGTCCAAAGCAGTAAAAAAGCTGTCCATGTTTTAAGACATCCTAGCAGTATTGCCCATGAATATGGTTATACAATTGAAGATGAGCAAACTGATATATTGTTCAAAAATATAATTTAAACGTGTCTAATATCGAAACATTTAATTAGAAAGTTTAACTAGGAGTATGAAATATAGATTTTGCATGCGTTTACACATTAAAAATAACAAGGAATATCGACATCAAAATTCATAATTATTGTATCAAAAACTACCAATGACCAATGGTGTGCACCAATTGTTAAGAAAAAGAATAAAAATTAGCTGCTGAGCCAGTGTTGCTAAAGTGCAGCGAAATTATTATCCTTACTACCAGGCATTGTAAGAAATTAAAAGTAAAGAATTAACGAACTTAATATACATGTACGATGCACACTGTAATATAATTCAAGAATACTACTGATATCCTATGGAAGATTTGTATCTAAACTATCGGTACTTTTCTCTTCAATTTTACACTGGATGCACATCTGAAAAATTATGTTTTACATTTATCGACTAAAATGACTGAGCTATCATTAAAAGATTACCTAAATGTTTTAGTACAATAAACATAGGCTACGCATTTTCACTGCAGGCTCCTGTATAACGCATTATTCTGTAATTTTTTTTAGCAAAGATCATAATTGCATTTTTATTAAATATTGTCACATTCACAGAAGTGCATAATTGTGATGCTTAATTGAAATAAATTACACGTAATATTTCAATTTTACAATGCTCATATACGAAAAAATGAAAACCATTCGTAACTTCATACATGTACAGTAGCTGCAATTTGCACCTACTGTGGTTGAATAATTAGCCGTATTTATGGATGGCCCTCCGCTAAACTGCGCACTGCGCCGCCGCTTTGCATCATTTTGTCAGTAGCAGCATCAGATAGTACTGATGAAAACAGCTGAACCGTGTCAGAAAATGAACTGAGTTTCTTCATGCCATGGACAATTTACGAGTCGTTGGCCAAATAGACATCAGTGATGGGATATCTGTTTGAAAACAACAAGTGCCACCAAGAATGAATCTGGTGATTTGTTATTGTTTATCGGGTGTGTTCGTAGCAAGACAACATTTAGATATGTGGATTAAAGAATGAGGGCAAATGTTTGACCTACTATTTAAAAGTCAGTGCGACTGTATGAAGACTACGATGACAATATTTTACATCTACCTGTGATATTTTCCACGCAATGGCTTTATTGGGCTGTATATGTTTCTATGTTATGCTAATTTCGGTAATTGTCATAAGAAATTGGAAAGCCGTAATAGCATCCCCATTTCCGATCAGAGAAATGTTAAATCAGTCTAAGAATGAAGTGCCACACGATTCCCTAAGTGCAGATGAGCTCAAAATACCGGACCACTTGGAAGGAGTGAAAATCGAACGAGACGGGCATCTCAACAAGAAGTTTCGGACAGAGGTCATCCTTGGACGAAGAGATACCAGCGACTTGAAAAACCAAAACCCAGAAACATTACTGACAAATATATTTAAAAGGCCAGTACCATTATAAACACGCTTGTTGATCCACATGCTCATTTTACCAAAACTGATACAAGCTTCAGTGCTTGATATAGGCCCTAATACATGTTATATTTCTACATTTCAAATAAATAGCCTATATGAAATTGTGTTTGCAGGGTTGATATTGACCAAGATGGCGAACTAAGGGAAGAAGAACTTTCAACTTGGATTATGTCCAGAGTTAATGATCACTTGAATAAAGCAATTAAAGGCAACTTTCATATCTTCATGACGATCGACAAAAACCAGAATGGTAAAAGATGCTGATGGAACGTTTCGTGTGAAGTTTTATGAAAACCAGCAATTTTTATTAACATAGGCCTAGCATTCGTTTAAATAACAGGTATTGTCTCCTGGGATGAATACCATTCGCGTTACTTATTGGAACGTGGATTAGATGAAGATTACGTGAAAAATCACTCCGAGAAACACAAAGATTTATCCCGTCAAGGTAAATGTAACGACATGTAGATGATTAGAAAAAAAATTAGATGAGTAATTTATCTATTGTTTTCTAAGTTCGGGAAGAAATCCTACTGGACAAGGCTGGCTTTTTCGAGGCAGCGCATACTGATCAGGAAGGTTTGAACATCGATGAGTTCTTAAGTTTCCGCCACCCAGAACACAGTCATGCAACTCTGTTAAACATGGTGCAGGATATTTTTGATAAACTTGGTAAATATATGCGATTCATTTTTGGCATGACTGCACATCTACGTGCAGATCGAACCTGCATTAAACATTTTTTGTTTCTTTTAGATGAAAATGGGGATGATCTTTTAACATTAGAAGAATTTGCCTCACTCAGCCAAGATGATGGCATCACAAATAATGGACCAAAAATGCCAAAAGAAATGTGGGAGAAAGAGAGAATCCGCGAGTTTCAAGATGTTATTGACAGCGACAAGAATGGAAAGGTCACACGACATGAATTAGTGGCAAGTACTTTGTCATCTTCTAAACTGAATACATAAATCCAACTGCGAAATTATTTTAAATTGACCTCTTTGTTTCGAATTTAGATGTATTCCGATCCGCAGAATCCAGCTCATGCGTTAATGGAGGCCAAGAGTTTGATAGATGCTGCTGACACGGACCGAAGCGGGAGTCTATCCTTAAAAGAAGTTTTGTTGCATAAAGAAATCTTTATAGGAAGTAAAGTGGTAGACATTGCCAAAACATTCCATGATGAATTTTAAATTTTATGTGGGAAGAAAGTAATTTCAAACGCATTTATTATTTTAATAAAAATCACAATTATAGCCTGGTTGATGCCAACACGTTGTGCTTACAAATCCTCACTGATGTGAAATTACCTCACTGAAACACTGTAAATAATTTATATGATGATAAACCTTGTTTTTACACCCATTTGGAATTATGTTGTTTTATTTTGTCCACAGCTTGTTGTACAAAAGAATACCCTTTTTATAGTAACTTTACATGTATATAATATAATAATATATACATAATGTGTACCCTCTGGGATTCCAGTCCAAGATTTCCAGTAAGGATCAAGTTACCATTGGTCAATTTCACTTTTGCCGATCAATGTCCATATGCATATTTACTGTCAAATGTGCGTGTCTCTAACAAGATTTACTAGTTAAGCTCGGCAGCTTAGAATTGCCTAGCAAGTATTCCGAAAATGTTTTCAGCTCGTTACATTATCACAAATTGGATGTCTATCACTGGTTTGCCATTGAAAGTGAACTTTTTGTCCAAAGAAACTGGATATCAGCAAGAAAAGAGCGTCACGAAGGCTATTACTGTGCAAACCACACACAGCCTGGCGGAATAACTTGCATGTCTTCCAGACTTAGTTGGTAATCTGATTTTTTTCCCCAGAGGAATAATTTTTTAAAATGAGTAGGCCTATACAGTAGGTGGATTGATGGAGGACCACGTCTTATCATCTGTCAACTTGATAACCACTACATACATGTAAGGCTACATTACATTTACTCAGCCTAGATTGGCCAATTTTTGTCTTGGAATGGACAATTTTTTAAAAATGTTTGCACTACATGAGTACAATGAGATGCCAAACCCCAAGTCAAAAGATCAAATTGGGGAAACCCCTATAGTCTGAGTATACTACAATGTCCCACTAGTGTCTAAATGTCACAAATCATTATATGTCATGTACGGTACACAACCACATTTTGAACTTATTCAGCCTGACGAGAGACTGGCAGCATGCGTACACGAAATTTAATGAATGGGTATGTGGCTTGCTCAAATGACAACTAGATGGCGCGCAAGTCGGTACGTCTTCTAGCAATAGGGAGTAGCGACCTTTTTTCCAGTGCATATTTTTCACGAATAACGATTTCTACAAATGAGAAAACCAGTAAGAAAGGAAGGTATTTACCTTGGCCGAAATAGGTATAACGTTATTATCCTTGCATTCGGTTTATGGAGCAACAGGGGCGGTGAATATAAACGGCTTCCGCGTTCATCGCAGTAAGTGCACTAGTTGTACCAGAGATACCTTCGTTCCAGACCTCAGGTACATTCTGGCATGTTGGGGAAATGTGGGCAAACTACAGCTGTTGAAAACGTTTCTCCTGAACTGCGTGAGTTGGTTTTTAAGGATAGCACATCATCAGTTGAATCAACATAGTGTTTGGCTTGATTTGTAAGTCTGTGTGCCCATTCAGGTGTTCTAGATAATGAAAACAACGTTGGAAATGGTAGCAGCATCAGCACAGCAATTGACATGGCTATTAACGCCAGCAGCAGCAATCTGTCAGCCTCAGTTAAGCTCCATTTTCACGAGCGCACAGGAACGCTGGTTAAGCTGAGCAACAATGGTCGGACGGCAGAGCGAAGGCGACCCCTTGACGAATTCAACAACGGTGTGGTGATGACACATAGACCGCTAAAAGACAACGAATTATTCGAAGTATGAGCATTGGCTGGGATTTTGCACCGAATTGCTTCTGGTTAACTTTTGCATCAACCGCTGTGATATTTTTCCAAACAGATTCGCATAGATTGCCTGGTTGACAAGTGGTCTGGTTCAATCGAGGTTGGGATTACTACACACAATCCATCCACGTTGCAATTCCCCGCGACAATGACAAACATGCGATCGGGTAAGAATAACATTCCCAACGAGTACGAATCTTACAGCAGTAATCTCAATTTCCAAATTAGTTTTCAATTTAACTGAACTTGGTACCCTTAGAGTCAGAACGTAAATGTAAATGGATGAAATCCTTATAGTGCTTATTTCTTGACAAAGGCACAATCATGATGAGTGGCTGTGGAATTCTAACCAACGGCAAGGGAACGCGTCGTGAATATGGCGAATACAATTTGGACGAGCTTGCGGTGAGTAGATTTACAGAATTAGCTGCAAAATCCACACTGCTCATTTTCATACAGATACTGAATTTATCTAAAATGCCGAGTTTCTACATATTCTAAGCATAAAATTAATCTTAATGGTACTTGAGCCCTAAATCGGTTCATCCATCTATTTATAACATCATTACAGGAAGGGGATCGTATTGGATTGATGAGGAAGAGCAACGCAAATTTACATTACTACATAAATGGAATCGATCAGGGAGTTGCAGCATCCAATGTTCAACCAGCTGTTTTTGGAGTTGTAGATTTATACGGAATGACAGTCAAAGTGACCATTGTTGATCGAGATGACAGGGTAGAACAAGGCATGGCCAACCACCGTAATAACACATTGATTAGAGAGCATCAGCTACTTAACGGATGTACAACAGCAGGTGCCAAAATTAGAACTTTTTTATATCCTGATATTGAAGTAAACCATACAATCTTATTTTGAATTTCTACGTTCATGTAGATGTGGGAACAAGTGATGGCTCTGAAAAACTGTTGTTCAGTACCCGTTGTGGAAGTCACGCTGCTGTAATTAATAATGGCATGGCTGCTCACCGGCCAAAGTAAGAAACGTTAATAGGTAATCCAAAATTAACATCACTCGTATGAGCCAATGCGATTAATTTACTGATTCCTGTTTTAGTGCTGTTGAAGATTTTGACAATGCAGTTGTTCTTACAAATCGTCCCCTAAAACCCAATGAGATGTTCGAAGTTCACCTAGACATGATGGTCGTCAAATGGGCTGGTTCTTTAGAGATTGGTGTTACCACCCATACCCCTTCAGAGCTGGACTTCCCAACCACCATGACCAATGTCCGTTCTGGTACATGGATGATGACTGGAAATGGGGTAATGCACAATGGGACTACCATCATCGATGAGTATGGCCAAAATTTAGACAGGCTACGTGTAAGTAAATGTTTGATAAGCTTTTAAGATCAGCAGCACAATGAAAACATTTATGAATGTCTATGAATGTGTTGCCTGTAAACAATTCATTGTAATAATTGATTATTTCAGGTAGGGGATAGAGTGGGAGTGGTTCGGAAGGACAATGGCACATTGCATTTTTTTGTTAATGGAGTGGATCAAGGTGCAGCTGTCAATAACGTTCCTGAGAAAACCTATGGCGTCATTGACCTGTATGGTCAAGCAGCGCAATGTTCTATCATTGATCATTCTGGTATGAATCGTTGACAGTAAAGAAGTGGTTGAGTGCAACACCTTGTTTGCTTTGAGAACGCAAATAATCATGTTCTTGTTTGCAGAACTTGCTGATGTCCCACAGCTAGGATGTACTATAAATGCATCGACATCTGACCTTCGCTTTCACCATTTGCACGGCCGAAACGCTCGCATTAGCAATGGTGGTCTGACTGCAACACGTTTAAATGCTCATGGAGAGTTCAATGATGCAATTTTGATGAGTAGTCGGCCACTTCATGATGGAGAAATGTTTGAAGTGATTCTGGACAGAATGGTGGACAAGTGGTCTGGATCCATTGAAGCAGGTTAGTCTAGATTTCTTTAACAATACTCCGTTTACTGAATGTGTGTGCGTGTGAAATAAGTTTATGGGAAAGAAAAATAAAATAAGTCTGCCATTTTTAGGTGTTACTGCAATCAAGCCTGAAGATTTGGATTTTCCTACAACAATGACAGATATTAACTATGACACTTGGATGCTAAGGCAAGTAACTTTTCTGATTAAACATTCCTTTTTTTAAAAAATAAAAAGTGAAATGGAAGAATTTCAAGTTTAGAAAATACAACCATACGTTGTTAGTTTACAACGTTATCGCAGGAGTGCGTTGGTAGTGTTTTTGTCTTTAGCATCCAGCAATGAACTGGGCTGCCCAATAGATTTAAGACAGTATTTGTTATAAAAATGACAAGTTGTTCAAAAACGGATAAGCGGAAGATTTCGTTTTGTGCAAGTTTTACATTAGACATTCACATGAATTAACATCTTTGAGAACTACTTTGTATTTATCCCTTATAGTGGTTCAGCCATCATGCAAGATGGTTGTACAATCCGAAA
Organism: Rossiulus vilnensis; assembly: GCA_034700785.1. Lineage (NCBI taxonomy): Eukaryota > Metazoa > Arthropoda > Diplopoda > Julida > Julidae > Rossiulus > Rossiulus vilnensis. The sequence goes on along the minus strand of JAQIXS010000166.1, from coordinate 30,514 downwards.
CAGATACAAATGTGATCTTGATTCTCTCGCTGCTGGGACTAGAATAGGAATGATGCGTTGCATCGATGCCACACTTCATTACTTCATTAATGGAGATGACATGGGTGTTGCCTGTCAGGATATTCCTTCAAGTACGTTTTTGTTATCTAGCGACTAAATTTGACGAGTTTTGTACCATCTCCCTTCGACCTATTCCCTGATCTAATTCTGCATGTCTTAGATGTGTTTGCTGTGATAGACTTATATGGACAGTGTGCCAAAGTCACAATCATTCCACCATCATCATGCTTATCCGATAGTGTCCTTTCACCTCCCACCCACACTGAAACGCTGCAACCAAGTTTGGCGGAGGGCTCAGGTGTGGGCTCGATTTTAATGTCACAGTGTTTTACAATTAATTGCTTGATAGATCAAGAAATCGTAAAACTGCTTTCTATTTTGTATTCTTTAGAAATTACACACTCTTTCAGTCCATGTTGTGGAAAACACATTACCCTTTGCAGCAGCAATGTCACCGCTTCTCGCTGCAGAGGATTCAACAATGGACTGGTGTTTAACAGCACACCATTGCAGCCAAATGAACTTTTCGAAGTGAGAATAATTATCATGCTTATGACACTGGAACTATTACTAAAACTAACAGCTACTCATAATAAATCGTTCTTGAAATAAAACTAATTTGCAAAAGCTTTTAGAGCATGTCATTATTTTAAGAAAACGATTTTAACATTTTTTTAAAAATATTAGGTTCAAGTTCAGCAGGTTTCCCATCAATGGTCTGGTGGATTGCGAATCGGACTCACTTCTATGCAGATTTCAGAATCATACCAAAATTCTGCATTGCCACCCTATGCGAGTCTTCTGATTGATGACTGTGACACATGGCTAGTTTCTGGCACCCAAGTTATGAAAAATGGAAAAGTTATGAGAGATAATTTTGGCCCATCACTTGATCATCTTGATGTAAGGCAACTGAACATGCTCTTTATAATTATTAAATAATTGCAATGGACTGACCATACTCTAAAACTTGTAATATTCTAGGTTGATGATCACATCGGAGTAAAGAAGTGCTTAGATGGTACCATGCATGTTTATTTTAATGGACAAGATGTCGGAATTGCAGCTACTAATCTTCCAAAGGTAATGCTTTGTAAATTGTCATGCTCTTAATTTCAGACCTTCCTAAAATATGTACATTATAATTTCCTTAAGCATGTATTTAGAAAATGACTAGCTGCACTCAGTTATCCACTTTTTGAGGTCGCCTGAATGTTGTATTATGTATTGCTTTCAGAGAGTGTATGCTGTGGTTGATCTTTATGGCGCAGTGGAGAAAATAGCCATTGTGAGCAAGGCGTTCGTAAGTCCAACTCCAATGGAGGCGTTCAGAGAACGAAGAATGAGCTTCCAGTCTGTGCAGTCAAAAGACTCATTGGAGGTGTGCGGATAGTAGGCCTATTTATGGTATATGCATGGAAACGTAGCTGTTTGTTATGGTAACCATTCCAATAACATTTAACCTCTAGAAATTGCACGTTGACATTTCGGATACTTTTACCTGTCTTTTGGAATGCCACGACCTTGAAAGCATTCGTCTTTACGTGCATTTTCCTTGAAACGCATTATAGGATATCGAAACGACAAGCAAGGAGCGCTCAATAAGAGAATTTCATGAAAACCATGGTCGAAATATACTCCTTTCACATAACAATACTACAGCGAAGCGCACTGCCAGCTACAACCAGGGAATTGTGATATCACGAAAACCTTTAAGCATAGGACAATTATTCCAGGTTAGAATTCACATTAAGATTTTAAAAATGCATCTCATTGACTCGAATTTAGAAAATATTTGTGGCGTTTCCAGATCAGGATAGCTAGCCTCAACCCATCTTGGAGTTCTTCACTTCTCATTGGCATTACGACACAACCACCAGAAAGGAGTGCATTTGCTATTACTGCCCTAGGGCTGAAGAGGCAATCCTGGATAATTTGTGGCAGTTGCATTTTTCAAAATGGACTTAAGGTAAGATTAGAACATATTCTTGATTATGTAGGTTTGCTCGAGATTTATTGCTAATTATAATTAAGTAATACATACTTATATAGGTTAGAAGTCGTTACGGCCCAAATCTTGATAGTCTGCAGGTTAATCATCTTGTAGGGATTATGATAGATCATCATAATCAACTGCATTTGTATGTAAATGGTATTGATCAAGGAATAGCAGCAAAAGACATTCCTCAACAGTGTTATGCTGTGGTAGACATATATGGGCAGTGTGAGGAGGCAAGTGAAACTTCCAATCATTTCCATTCAAGCAGTGTTAAGCTGTGTATTAGAATTACAGTATGATGAATTACTTTATGATATTTACTTTAAATTATAACTTACATATTTTAAATAAACTACCATGAAAACGTGCAAAATGTATTCTTTCTGTTAAGATTTCCTTGGTGTCCAATGAAGAGTTTCGCAATCACGTAATTGAAGTGAATAACAGAGAAAAGGCAGACCTCGAACAAGGTAAGTTCGATGCAGTAAACATATGGTGTAGAATTAATTTATGAACATTAGGGTATCAGAATTAAAAATATGCTTGCAATGTATTGTACATGTAATAATAATATTGTTTGATTTTTAGGACATAAGGAAAAATTCTTGAGGCCATCATTGGTTGAACAATCTTTAGCAAACAACTGTGAATATCAAAATGCTTGCATTCGTTTCAAGCTAAGCTTGGGATTGCCTGGTAAGAATCCCTTCAATGTAATGTTTGCAGTTCAAGTAGGCTGCATGAATAGATCTAAATACATAGCATTACCATTTCCAGAAGGCTATTTCATTCCGGAATATATAGTTTGTTATTGTGAAACATGTCACAAAATTAGAGGAGATGAAGCATACTACCGAAAAGGGGATCCTCCTAAAGACTATGCCGTGCCATTTGGATGGTGTCAATTTTTCCTCAGGTAGAAATTTTTAATATTAACATATATGTTTAGAGTTCATGGCAGTCATTCAAGCATTATTATTAGGGCTACAGTATGCAATTTTCAAATTCATTTCTATAGAATCCCAGCTAATGCTGAAAACTCAGGAGTGTTGGACAAGTGGCATGTAGCTTTCTATGGGACACAACCATCACTAATTCGTAAAATTGTTGATTGTGGGGAACTTCTACAGCCAGGTAATTAATACTCAGTTTAAAACGAAGTATGCATGAATAGTTTTTCATATACACTGTGCATTATTGTCACCAATCAAGAAAATTAAGTTTCCAAGTGACAAAAAACTACGATATCCAGCAAAACACCCTCCCATATCCTTTTTATCGCCACTTCTCTCTATTATAGTAGTGTTGTACACTGTGTAATCCTACATAAAGGTCCCATATAACAGGTTTTTCTAATGTATTTTTTTAATTTAAGGAGATGTTGGTTTGTGTACCAGTGCAAAACATGTTCTACAGAAAAATAAATCCAAAGAAATAGATGGGGAAGCCAGTCAAATTTGCTTTTCTCCAACAATCCGCTATGCAGCGGACAATGCTTTTACACCAAAGTTTGAGTAAGTTCGATATGAAATGAAAAAATACAGTAGGCCTATCAGTAGAAAAATAGCTTTGTCTGCCTTTAAAATTTATATTAGATCATGATGTTAAATAAAACGGTATGTAACTCTAGTTCACCTTACTGGTGTCTGATCACTGAAATATTGTTAGGAATTTTAATCTGTCTACCCAATAAAATGACAAAAAGAATCATGAAAATATAAATTTTAAATTGTTTTTGGACTAAAGTTTTATAGCTGATATTAAAAATTCAATTATGTGCTAAAAATTGCTATTTATTTGAATCGTTTCCAGTTTTTAATTTGTTGTCAACTAGCAGTAACATTTCAGCATTTCCTGTAATATCATGAGCAGTTTGCCATTCTGATAATGACGAATTAATTTGGTGTAGATCTTGAAACGTTAATGTGGGCAGTATTAACCAGCAGACTTATCTTAGTCATGACTGTGTATTCAGAAAATCATTTTGGTTTGTCTCAGGTTTTTCGACATTAAAACGAAGAGATGTTTATTTGCAAGAACAGTGGTTCAGGTTTTGGCTCAGCCAGGTGCTTACAATTGCAGACCTCAAAGAATAGGAGCCAGGGAGCCCATCGATGGACATTTTAGCAATACTGATATAGAGTGGTTTACGAAGGAAAAAGGATCTACAATTTTACATTCATTGCTTGTTAAACTCGAAGGATTATAAATTAGCAGGTGTCAAATAAATGTTTACAGATGCATTTGCTTTCTCTTATTTATATTTTGTCCACCATATATACAAATGCACTGTTGATATTTTCTTATTATTGTTTGTATATTTTGTAAGTTTTTTCTTATGTAGCATTGGATTTTACATGTCATTCCTGTTTTCTTCCTTGGTTTAGCTGGGAGATCTCCAGCCACCATTTTATTATCTATGAACATAGCACTAAAATGATGTCCCATGGTAATTTTCCCTAAACTAGTCAAATTGATGTATGCGCTCATTTGTGCTGCTTTTAAAATGAATAAAAAGAATATAAAAATTGTACATTCAAAAATAATGCAAACACGAGTCTAATTTTGATATAATTACAAGTTTAACTTGTAGGACAAATGTTTTGAATATATATAGTTATAGTTGTTATCAATATTTTTCTGTGTAGAATTGGTTGTCCAGTACATGTAGACGCTGAGTTAGTTTTTTATATTAGAAGCAAGTATGTGAGTAATATTTTTTGTATGGCATCCCAGATCCATAATCCGTCACTGTGAGGTTAGAAAGTTTCAATAGCCACAGCACAGTTGGCAGTTGCTATTGGGGATTCTTAGCAATTTAAAAGAAACAGTATAACAATGACATGAAGTATTTGTGTTATTTTTTGGGGATGAAAAGATTTTTTTTCCATAATCCTAAACGTGAACAGGAACTAGAACGTAAAAATGTGTCATTCCGGGTGGAATATACATCTACAGCTAGTACGTGAATATAGGCCTATCTAACATACGAACATACAGTACCAACCATCATGCACTGAGTTGCAGACAGTAAACAACCAGTGAATATTTCATTTTGCTAGGAGCGAGAACAAAATTCATGAAGTTGATTAATTGTTCTAAATAGGAATTCTGCACCAGCGGTGCCGCAACGCATGTTTTTAATTATTAAATTGCCCGCTCATACGGAATGCAATCTTAACAATGGAAAAACTGGTTCCTGATAAAATTTAAATAATGTGGTATTGTACGAGTAAATGTGAAGTGAAGGGCATATGTAAATAACGAAGTTTGCATGTAAAACTTACAAGATGTTTTCCACGAGTCTTCACATAAGTAGGATAATCACCGAAGGGCACACAACCGCGCGATACACGTTAAAAATACACGACTATCCGACTCCGAGTCTTCCAAGAATATTGGTAACAGTTTACTAAAACCCACGCGTTTGAACATGCTACGAAATATTTTATTTCAGCGCTATTTTCTTTCTTATTTCCGGTCACAATGTAACGACGCTTCAGCCCACGCATTTTAATGGCGGCCTGCTTAACCATCAATTGAATCTGAACACTGGTTGATTCGACGCCAACAATTATTTTCTTACCCAAGGACTCTGGTGAAATATTTTTGTTTAATTAAACCTATCGTTAGTTTTGAAAAATGCCTACATGGGGTCAAACTCAATCGCAGCTCAGGCATCCAAATAATCCTGTTGTCTTTTTTGACATAACTGTTGGAACAACGGTGAGCCATGCGCGTTTGAAGGCTGTACATGTTCAGAATCACTTGTGTATAATTCATAATCGCATTGTTTAAACTTTCAACTATTTTGTAGGATATTGGACGCATGGTAATGGAGCTATTTTCAGACACTGTACCTAGAACATGCGAAAATTTCAGGTAACATTTTATACCATTTCAAAGTATGGTTCAGAAGGGGTTCTATGACACAATGGAGCATTGAGTCATATCGTGACGATTGTGTTGTTATATCGTGTGAGGTTGTGTGACACATTCTGACATTGCCATTTATGGACGAGCCTTGCTTTTTATATTAAGCGGACCGTTTATTTTTAAAATTATGAACATGGTAATCGCTAGCAAAACTTCAGCTATAACACGTTTCATGTTTGTAGTGCTCAGTTTGCTCTTTGATAACTGTGCACCCTTATATTTTAATGTACCACCAAATTAGGTGGCTGCCTTATTGTCCATTTTAAATCTCCACCTTGTGTTCGGGAGACAAGGGTTTCATAACCTGTTTCAACTATCCTAATTGTGTTTTTCACAATAACTCCAGGCAAATGCTGGGATAGTACCTCAGTAATCGACTATAATTGTTCATTCAATTTCATGACCCTTGCCACAGGCTCCAGTTGTGCAAACGGGCTGCTTTTGGGTAGATCAGTAATAGGCATACAGTAAATTAAAACGCAAAATATGGACAGTAGACTCAAAATCCAGCAGTTTGATTTACAGTACTGCTATAAATAATTACTTCCAAATACAGGAACCTCGATTATCCGAGGCAGTCAGAACTAGGACTAATTCAAATAATCGAATTCTTTGGATAAGCTAAAGTATAGTTAAAAATAGGTACCTTGAGCTGGAAGTAAAAGTGTGAATGAGCGGACACAGAAAAAAAATTATTTTGTTCAAAATAACTTTTTAACAAATCAGTTTTAATCAGATTTTATACCAACCAAGAAGTCCAGTACACAGTCACACTGCCCTTTATGACGTTTTTCAAGCTATTCCAGGTTGCTTCAACTCTTATCGGAATATCGGATTACCAGTTCTCAGATAATCTAGCTTCCATTGTAATACTTTCATTTATTCCGGTGTCAGTTGTTATGTTTGAAAAAATCAGCTCACCTTCATAAATCTCCATACAGGTCATAAATATATCAGGGTTTGTGCTAAAATTCATAAATATCATTTCATTATCCAAGCCAAGTAAATTTCAAAGACTTCTTGAAAGTAAATTCCATAGAAAACGTATCAAAAAGAATTTTATTAATAAGCATTGTATTAAGAGTATTTTCCATTGGAAGTGCCACTCAAAATTTAATGCATATTCATAGGAAATTTCCCTGACTTTCGAGCAATAATGTAATTTTTCCTGACTATACCTGACCATGATTCCTTTATTCACTTTTTCACAGGCAGTTTTGCACAGGTGAATACAAAAAAGATGGCGTTCCTATAGGTTACAAAGGAGCGACATTTCACAGGTGAGTAACTACTTAATTGAGCAACTGGAAGGATCTACTTAATATATTGAATTCATAATTTTAGGGTGATTAAAGATTTCATGATTCAAGGTGGAGACTTCGTTAATGTTTGTATAATTAAATGTATATAAAATTACTGGCTTTGTAACTATTGAATTCTTCTACTAATGCTATTCTTCCTGTAGGGTGATGGAACTGGAGTTATGAGCATTTATGGGGGTGGGACATATGCTGATGAAAACTTTAAATTAAAACACGATGCTCCAGGTCTATTATCCATGGTAAACATGATGCAAGATTTATTGCTAAAATTTATATTGATTTGGTTAATATTGTTGTCTGTTAAGAAATCTAATTTCTAATGTAAGTAAAGCTTATTTTAAATTGCTTAAAAATCTGTTAAATTTTTGTTAATTTTTGCAGTTACAAGTAAATTTGGAACGATGTTTACATTCACATATATTATCTTTATGTACTTATTTTTGAAACTGATATTTATTTCTAATAACTAAAAGTTGTTTTGGCAAGAATTCAATATCTAATGTGATATTTAATTTCATGTTTTTGTCATATTTTTTAATAAACCAACAGATTAAAATAAATTAAGTAAATATTATGAGTTCTTGAAAACAATTAATTATTTTACTGTCAGCCTAGTCGAAATGCCATATTGAAGCAAAAGTACAATTATGGAGTTAATTAGGGTTATATGGTTGTCTAAAGATGCAATTTACTTTAATCAATCTGAACGTCTTTAAAAATGGTTCTTACAGGCAAATAGTGGGAAAGATTGCAATGGCTGCCAGTTCTTTGTAACCTGCGCAAAATGTGATTTCCTCGATGGAAAACACGTTGTATTTGGTAGAGCTTTTTTTTTTCAACTCATTACTCTCAAATCTGCCACTCCAACTGACTGTTGTATTTTTAGGGAGGCTATTGGACGGTCTGCTTGTAATGAGAAAGATTGAAAATGTTCCAACAGGTCCAAACAACAAACCAAAAATCCCAGTTGTGATTTCTCAGTGTGGTGAAATGTAATCACAAGACATTTTTTGTATATTCATTGCCATTAAAAAAGTACTCATCAAATCCAATTAGTTGATTTAATGCTGTATTATTCCTTAAAGCCCAGTTTTGATTTCAGTGATTTAAATTGATTGACTTACAAAAATAAGAAACTTTTATACAGATCACATTTCGTCCTGACTATCATCTGTCACATAATCGTCTAAAGGAATTTTAGCAATGCTGGAATTGTCCATTGTCTGTGGTAGTTCAGTGTAAGTTGGTCCATTAGCGTTCTTCTCACTGCGGCATCGAAGAAGAACAACAACAAGTATGCAAAAAATAATAAATGAGAGTACTACAACACTCACTGTCATGTAAAGTCCAAAATTCTGAATTCGTTTCATCCGCTCCAGCAGATCTATTGGCCAGCAGTAACTATTTGCAAGATTGGCATCGGTGAAGCAATTTGTGCATTGATAATCGCTGCTCCCAGAGCACGATTTGCAAGAATAGTGACATGGGAGGCAAATCAAGACAGATTGTGTGTCATTGTGTTCTTGTGCGGAAGGAAAATGACCCGAAGGACACTCCGAAATGCACTTTCCATTGACAAGGTACAGGCTGGGTTCACATTCTGAAAATTTAAAATACGGGTTGTCAGTATATCAGTAAAGAAAACCATTTGGACTGCTTAGGATGCATTTTCGGCAGAAAAAGATCATGCAAATTTAAATATAAACTACAGGCATAAATATAAACTACCGCATTAGAGTTTAAAACTTTTAAATAATTTTAAAAAAATACAGGAAACCCATATACATAAAAGCACTAGCATTCTAGTAAATTCAATCTTAAATTCAAAAAATCTATCCATACAATAGTTCCAAAATCAGGATTCTGGAAATGCAGATGGTAATTTGTGGGGAAACAACATAGACAGCTGGTTTTATTGTGTAAATTTATTAATATAATTCATATAATATTATATCGAAGAGCCAAAATGGAGCAATCTGAATTACCCAAACCTGAGTAGGAAATACTGGTTGAATCTAAAGATAGTTTAATTTAAACTACCCATGCGCATCATAATTGACGAAAATAAATAACATTCAAACAATGACAAGGATGCCAACAACTCAGGATGCAAACCAAACGTGAATAGTAAAATGTGCAACAGACAGTGTTATTTATAAATAAGAACTGATCGAGAACACTACATATTACACCAGGAGTTTCCAGGAATTGCTGCAGTAACAATGTTTGTAAATTATAGTGAAAAAATTCAAAATGAAATTCATTATCAGTCCATCAATAATATCAGCTCAATACCTGAATTCCGCATGATATCAAATTTTTCATTTCACCTTCATGCCTCTTAAATCTAGCCCAAAATAAATTAAGCATACCTCTAGTGTAAGCCCTTGTTCATTGTTTGAATCAAGCATACTGGACACAAAGAAACAAACTATGCAAAAATGGTAATATCTCCCAAGAAATATATATCACTGTGAGAATGAAACAGAAGAATGCAAATATAGCTGCACTGAATTTTTTCTTGTAGAAAAGATAGTACATGCATATGGGGCGAACATTACAAGTCCAGACATGATAGTGACGAACAAGAACTGATTCATCATCTCATGCATTCAAAATTCATTGCTTTTGGAGTCATTAGAAAATGTCCATGCTTGGCTCCTTGTATTCATGGCCAAGTGGGATGCAATGAATGAAGGATCGTCAAAGGCCATTCTCACCTTAGTTGGACTCTGTCACTTCTACCCAGTCAGTGACGCTAGGCATCCTTCACCATGGTCGTTATTTGCGTAGGTGCCATAACATAAACAATACACTCTTTCAGCTCCAACACCAATTATATTAAACTGTGACATTACACATTCACACACAAACAACCTTCCAATACTCGTTAAATAACAAGGACACTAGCATTATCCTTTTAAATACATTCACGCTTGAGACAGTAGGAATGTTTTCAGTGATAGGAAGATAAAGTGAGTCATGGGAGCGTCTACCACGGTACAGAAAATCTAGTGTACTATATAGAGCCAAGATAGTTACATTTTAGCTTGCTTTTATTGTATACTGAGCTTTAGCAAATTAATGCTAAAATAATGAGAACTGCCAAGTGTGATTCCAATTTGCCAGATTAACAAACAAACGTCTTCAGACATGAAAAGTTTATAAGCTGCCTTTTGATATAACATTGTATTTTATCTGTGTTATTGAAATTCATGCACAAAGTATCTATGCACATGAATGCTTTAAATACAAATATTTTTACTGAAATAATTTACTACATTCTAGCAACAATTTTGAGCAACCACTTTAGTTATAACAATGCGTTATTGTTAGATAGCATAGTGGCAAACATCGATGTATTTATACAAGTTTAAAACTGACAATTTAGAATATTAATAAGTCACCACTACTAATTGAGATCGATAGTATCACTGAAATTGGTAGACGCTTCCACAAAACACACAAAAGGCAATATATTAATGACTTTATTGGTCCCTGAACACAATTTTCGGATCACGATCAAATATAAACGTGTCCGCCCTTGATTTTGAACCAAATAGCACCCTTAATACGTTTAGGGCACAAAGCAGGTTTTGACTTTTTTTGCACGATAACAATTATTCGCAGTATAAAAAAATCAACAATCATAATGCCAATAAAAAAACATGTAAAACAAAATTATAATACAATTACCACTATATACAACTCGACGATGCATTAGATTTCATGGAAACATTTTGACAGTTGGGACGCTAAACAGAGGGTTCGCCCACTTACTGCTTTAGTCGTTGACAAATAGGTCCAAACTACCACCAATAATTTAGAATACCCAGAAAAATAGCAGGAGGCACAAACCTATGCAGTGTCCAGTAGGGGCACTAAATTTGCAAGATGTCGACGTTCTGCCCTTATCGACGCCATTCTTATTACTGAGATCGTGTGCTGCACTTTCTTTGCCTACATGTTGTGGATGTTCTTTAGTGCCATAAAGTAACAAATTCCAATCATTGATATTTGCTAAAAACGAGGAAAAGCGCAATTAATTTCAAACCCTGCAGTGGTAAAACAAATTAAGGATCTACAAAATCCATGCGGGTAAATGGAAGGCAGTAAAAAATGTACGCTTGCAGGCCTTATCCACATTGCACCATTTCAATCTGAATTAGGCATTAACTGACCCTGTTTCTTAATGCCAGTGAAACAATTCCCATTAAAACAAGGTTACATTTATTAAAATACCGAATAACGACGAAGTATGACTACTTTAAGAAGCAATTTGGGCCATTGTAAAATATTTCCAGTGATATTTAAACCAAATTTAGCAACTCAATGAGACTATCGTAAGTGTTATGATATAAGGGCATATGGACTGAAATAGGTGACACGTTCCAACAAAATTAAGAATAACTAATAATAAACCAGCACCAAGGAAACCACTTAAGGCTTGTGAATGAGTGAATGAGCTGTCAAAGCAAGAAACCAAAGAGAAAAACCAAACCAAAAGCATTTGAAATATAGTGAAATAAAAAAGTGAGATTAGAATCTTGCCTGCATTGCTATGCCAACCACGGCCCGTGGCGCGCGAGTCATTAACTGGGCTAGCCAAAGTTGAAGTGGGGCCACCTGCAAATTGGAATGAGGCACTAGTGGCAAGGGTGGTTGAGGTGGTGGTGGTGGTGGTGGTGGTTTTGGTGGTAGCAGCAATGGTGCTTGTGGAGGCAGTGGTAGTGGAGGGCAGCTTAGGAGATTTAGGGTTTGGGAACGATGGACGCTTAGACGGTGGCCTGGGTCTTACATTTGAAGTGACAGAGGGTCGCTTAGCTGAGACTGTTGTGGTGGCAGTAGTTGACGAGTGTACAGCCACTGTAGGGTCGTCATACGTTCCGTACAGAACAAGAAGCCAATCCCTTAATTTGGCTTTGCCTATAGAAGGTAACAAAAAAAGCCAAACGATGCCAAGCCATCCACTTAGAAAAACCGTATGCAAAAATGCTCTCCACAAAAATTGCGTTTGCAGTCATTAAGAGACAACAGCATTCCAAGTGCATGCAAGAAAGAAGGAAGAATAGTGCAGAAATAATCTACTGTCCAAAAACTATCCGATTGGAATCTTTTTCGTTGGAAACCAACCCATTTCTGTAGTGGAGGGTACTTTCATGTACATATGTGAAGTTTTTACATTACGAAAGAATGTACTCAGAGCCCGGGGGATTTTCATTTTTTGCGCAATGACGGAATAAACGTGACACACTGTATGTGCATGAAGGTATCCTCTCCATCTCTCACATCGGTGGTAACCTCTGTTGGGCAATTTATTTATACGAAAAACATTCAGGTCTGATATTTTGTGAACGGGCTATTCACGAAATAGCCTTTGAAATTCTATGAAATTATATATTCAGTGGAATTGATGGGTTACCCCCACCACATGGCATATCCTTACTGATATTAGGGTGAATTTATTAGGTAATGTTCGACTTCACCTTCGTGGCTGTGAAAAACTAAACCTGTTAGATATTTATAAATGAACACAATTTTTCGTTTTAATTATCATTTCAGAGTATTTCTTAGATAAATGATAAGTATTTAGTAATGTGATAGCAAAAGAGAAAATAAATTTCAAAAATAGTTTCATTTATTCCAGCAACAATAAAGCTAAGGAGAGATAGACTATTCAATAAACATAAGAAAACTCATGCTTGAGAATTCCAGTAGAAAATCAGATTAGTGATGTTCTTTAAGTGTATGTTCTATAAATTTAAATAACGAACAATATTTTTTGGCAACAGAATTTTTGGAGCAATATTTTTGACCAAGGAAAATCGTCCATGAAATGCTATTAGATCGAACACTCCATGTCAATGAAATGCCATTTACCTACTGAAATATATCCCAAATGCTTTATTTCCATCAATAAAGACTTGCATCAGAACAGAGGTCACCAAGCATGGACAATTTTTATAATTCCAAGAGAATTGTTTCCACAACAACCTTATTACACACTTCGGAGTACAAAGGCATGCACCATTATGCATGCTTACAACGAACCATATCAATTACAACTTAAAACTACATGAAAACAAGTTCAATTTCCTACCTCCATATCGTCCTTCATTGTGAATTTCCAACATCCATATGCCTTTAGGATTTTCTCCCCAATTATGGACAGTCATAAATGGCCAAGAGTGGAAACCAGAAGGTGAAGAATCATGCGGCCTTGTGTCCAGTAAATTGGATCTGTGGATACATATATCAATCAATTATGCATGTAGTTTAGCACAATGAATTCAATACAATTAATTACCCATCAGCATAGAAATGCCAAGGTATGAGGGTTACATTTAATGAATATTAAGATCAAGGTAACAATAAGATTCCCAACAAAATTATATGAGCTTTTCGGCTTTTCAGCAATGCAATCAAATATTTCCCACTTTAAAACTTATCTCGTTTTTCTTAACGACTCAATTTGGGTTGATTTCCGACTACAGTTACAGGTAAAGATTACAGATTAAATATTTTACGCACCTTGTCCCTAAAGGCGATTTCAAAAAAATCTGGATGTCGCCTCTTCTCGATGCAGTTAAAGAGATTTTGGCTTGCACATGTTCCAGATAACGTATTTCAGAGCAATTAACTTCAAGCATGAGCACCACTTTGCTTTTGGCAGGAATAAGCCTGAATAAATGCAAATTAATTGAATTCCTAGAAAATATTAATGTTATACTTCCTTAAATAAAAGCTGCCACTCACTTATTTGTATATGGGGCTTGAGCCTCACACATCTTTTGAGGAGGAACAGTCGTCCAATGGCGTGCCAATTCAACCATTGCAATGGCGTCCATCAGACCATACCCAAAAGAATGGCTTACTATAATATTGCTCCGTAAGATTATTCACACTCATCAAACTCGCTAATTACATGGTGCATGAAAGCAAAACTACCATTGCGTCCTACACCGTTTGTCTGCCAATCCGCCGATTTAAGATTGCCCGGTTTTGCAGTTTGAACAACAACATGTTGCATATCCCTCCAAGTAAGTTTAGGGTTAACTTGAAGTGCTAAGGCGCAGATACCTGCTGCAAGGGGTGCAGAGGCCGATGTACCAGTGTGTGTCTGCGTGCATCCGTGGTGCAGATCAGTTGTTATCTTTAAGAAACCATTTAATTAGCAAATTATTTCACTCTTAAGCTACTCAATGTGGAAGTATAAAAATACTTTTGTAAAAAGCAGATCGAATCGAAATAGAACTATCAATCATTAAAGCTGTTCACTACTCATTTGCTTACTTATCAGCACTAAATATATCCCTAGACTCAGACATTCTACTTACCACTTGTTTTTCACCTACTGATCCACTGCTGTATGTTGTTGCAAGAGTTGAAGAGCATGCTTCTGAGTACCATGGAACCAGACCATTCTCTGTAGCACTACTGATCGACAGCGTCCATATACTGTTAGTATAGCCATCACAGTTGCAGTTGTCATGATCTCGGCCACCATTGCCAGACGCCCACACAAATATGGATCCGAGCCCATCTCGGCCCTTGCAATTAATAACAAGATTGACAGTAAGGGAAACATGTCGCAAGTCAATTCATTTCTTGTCATGAAAACATACATGTTGAATGCCCTCTACGAATGCCTTTGTGGCTAATTCCCCAGGCCCATCGACCGTTTTGCCATCGTCATCTGGACCCCAACTAGCACTGTATATATGAATGTGTTGTGGATTAAGGCTAAGCGAACGAGCTTCGACTGCATCTGTTACATCCCCATCCAACATGCGAACACCTAGAATTTTAAAGGATCAGAAAAATTTCAGTCTATTATTTGTTTAAAACAAATAAACAGGGCTATCACTACTGATGTAAGCAACATGAACATTGCACCAAATTCGATGGCTGACATTAATGATTTGGTGACATATTGTACTAACTCAAGATAAGGTAGTAAAGAATACACTAACCACCAACTTTAGCTTCATAAGCGATTCCTACAGAACAAATACTATTATTTGCATCAGCTGCCACTTCGCCCGCACACCTGGTCCCATGTCTAAACCATGACAAAAAATGAAAATGCCACATAAAATCAAGAGTATTGATTACAAATATTAGGCATATTGCACTGTTTGAGCTTTATCTAAAACCAAAATACTATTTAACTACCTGTTTGAATCTACAAAATCATAACGAGGTTGCGGGTCTTCATCATGATTATTTACATCGTAACTTGCTAAAGGATCCTGAAATATGCAAATAATTTGGGTTTAAGATCAATTCTCTGGCAGCTAATGACAATTAAAATCGCATTTGTAATTCACTGCTTACATAATTTAATTTAATGTCAGGATGATCTTTTTCTAAACCATCGTCTAGAATTGTCACAACAACTCCTCTGCCAGTCACCCCCTGAGACCAAGCAGCTTGGACGTTCATGTCCAAACCATTTCCTCGATTCTGAAAAATAAAGAAATATTATTATCAGTTAATTTGTAGGCACATAGATGAAAGGGAAGCCATTTGAAATATTTTTAAGAACTTGGTCTTACATGGGAATAAATGGGACATTGTCTTTGGTACGAACTGCCAACCGTGAGAAAATTGACAGCAATTCTTTACAAATTGCGAAACAAAAGCTGACGCACATACATATGTTCAATAAATATTATGGAAAATAATTGATATTGCGCAATCAGAATTGTGTAATTAAGTTTAGAACAAACACAAACAGTTCAGTTGATAACTGCATCTTAAAAAAGAGTTAATTTTTTTTAATAATTTTAAAACGTGAGCATTTTATCATATCATACAAGTCCAAAAATGTCATCTATGTCCATATATATAAACTAAGGTGATCCCAGAATACCATAATTATTTTTGCAAACATGTTTTTAAAATGTCTACCAATGACGATGAACGAAATATGTTTTATACACCCCCTAGCCCAACCTGTCTGAACCCCTTTCGTTGGAATAAATTAGGGCAGTAGCCTGTATTATCAACTATATCAGACGCCGGTAGGGAAAGCGAGCAGGGTGTAAAACTTCCCACGCGTTTCTCTTAAAATGGTGGCTACTTACTACCAAAATCAATGAATATCAAGGGTAATATCACCGGTATTGAAAGAAGAAAAAACTCGCTTTGCCCTTTCTCACGCGAGCAAAGTCACAACACCAGTTCCAGCCCAGGGTTTCATTCACAAATTTTAACTGGTTTTAGCCCCCCTAGTCTGCATATTGGCGCACCCGCTTTCTGGTCCGTGCAAAAACACCACTTTAAGGGAGGGAGGGGGAGGTAAAAAAAACTTAAATCATTCCGAACAACCTTTAAGGGACGATACATTCATGTCGCCAATGATTTGCGGGATGGAAAGGGTGATGTAAATTTTGATCAATGATGGGGAGACACTGACGTCGACACAGTTTGGTTTACTCCAAGGAAGGTAAGAATACGGAAATCAAATAAAAGCCAGGACAGAACGGAAACCATAATCCCCATATAAAAATTTTCAACAAAAAAACGGGGAAAATACCGACAATGGAAAATCAACCCAAATTAAAAAAATTAAAAGTACGCTACATTATAAGCCCCGCAAAGTGCAAGTGTGGTAGAGAAGGAAACGGAAGGCTGGTTTTTTGATAGCCGCAGAATGAATTTAGCATACAAATGCCTTAATACAAGAGGAAAAACAGTCAATCCGCCCTTGCCAATTCGTTGTGAAGACAAAGCGTTTCACAGCGCCAGCAATAAACATTCCAATAGCATAAAAAGTTTCACAAACTCAGTATCATTATGAAAAGTACAAAAATAGTCATAGATCCAACATCCAACATGGCGTTATTGAAGGACAATTTTCCCCAGAGAAAAAAATTAATAGAAATAAAAAACTAAATGTATCATGCCAGTGCATAGGATTTGAAAATGGGTAGGGAAGGGGAATTAAGGGTCTTACACGCAAACCTAACCAAACTATATAGCGATTTCTGTCTGGCCGTAGCACTAAGAAAGTCTTAGAAAGCCTCAACAGTGAGAAACTAACATGGAGTTAACCTATAAATGACCAAACGAGGAAAAATACTAGCATTGGATTCAGATGACAATGCGTTATTAATTCCACGATGTGAATGTGACTTGTGCTGTGAAAACATTTTGGATCATGAAACTCAATCCCATAAAGTTATGGTTTAGCAAAGGATTGTTTGCATGTTTGATTTCAAATTTGTTCAAATATGTTGTGAACTACCAATTCAATATCAGGAAAAATGAATTCAACTTTGATAACCTCGCTATCCAGAAATATTCTGTGAACCAACAAATGCAATAGGACAACGTGATCGATAAACATGCCAATGAAATACAGCTTGTACCCATATTATGTCATAATGACGACCAAACAACTTCAAAAAGTTTACATATTATTGCAAAAACCTATACCATTATAAAAATTATGAGGTTGAACAGTTGGAAAAATAATTCGTTTGAACACTATAAATATGACCATCATGTGGACAAATAAAGATTAGTTGAGTTATCACAGCGTCCTTTCTAAATTAATTGCCGTCTCTTCTTCCATATCAATTTACTCACAATGCTTAGTTTAACCGTCGAATTTTAAAAACTTCCTGCAGCCTTAATTGATACTTATGGCATTTAATTAAACGTATCAGTACTGGGAAAAACAAACGTCAAGATTTCAATAATTCCACGAATTAAAATACGAATTCAGGAAAAAGAGGTTCAACAAACAGGAAAAAGAAAACTCACAATTATTATTGCTAACTTCAGTTACACACTAGTTCTGTGACATTAGGACTAGCATTGCAGTTAGGTTATGGTGACATAAGATGCCTGACTACATTTATTTATAACTGCTTCAAAAGAAACTTCCTTCAAGCATTTTTTTTTTGTAAAAAATTACGGTCTGAAACCAGGAAATATCATAAGCTAGCTTACATAATTACAAGTTAGTTGAAAACCACTTACCAAATACCACATCTGAGGCCATAATGGATCGTTTAGGTCTGCCCCATGAGTTTCTATTTCTCGAAGATCTCTTTTAACTCTTTTTCTGAGTACTTGCTGCTGCGCCCATTTTACCTAAAATGTTTTTAAAAAATGCGTTACCTGATATATTCTATAACGTCCAATAACGATGCTCTCAAGAATGTCAATGCAGGTTATACAATAACAGACAATGCAATCCCTTACTATAAGGTTATTGTGAACATGAATACAGTATATTGCTGTGAGTTCATCAATACAGGTTTTATTCAGATAAGTCAGTCATGTCCATTGCTCAACGTTACTATCTGCACGAATAGGCCGTTATTAATTTGAAATAAATGGTACAGATCGAATTTTACAATTTGCCACAAACGTTTTTAAGACATAAGCATTCCAAGGGTTGATTTTTATGATTCAGAAAAATCAGAAGATTTACAATTTCAAAACGGTGAAGAGTAGGCCTACAGCACATGACTGTGAACTTTGACTACAACTATGACTCGCACATCGAGGTGCCATGCAATTTGTTGAGCAATACATTCAGATGCAGTATTAATTACATCGAGTTTTCTGTTGATCCTTAGCCATTTCGGAATACACTAAAACTCAGTACATGTTCACTGCGTTTTTGAATCAACATTATTGAGAAGTAAACAGATTGCTTGCTTCTCTATTTCCAAGTAAACCGCTTGCATTCATAATTAACAGACGATGATCATCATCATCAAACACCCTGAAACTGTACTTGTATAGACTTTCGCTGATTTCCTTATTAAAAACAGGTTTTGGGATGGTTTTCATGATATTTATTCACTTACGATATGGTAAACAGTTGCGAAAGAAGCAACGTCATTAGAAAATATTTTGCACTTTTCAGTGCATTGTTGTTGATACTGGGCGTGGTTAAACCGGACAGAAAAGCACCTGGGGCCAAAACTCATATACCGTAGACGACAAAGGTACAACACAGAAGTCAACGTGAGAGGAATAAGACGTAAAACGAATGAGCATGAATATGTTCACTTACCGCAGGTTCCTGAATAAGCTTTGAATGATGCTCATGATTGACATCCACTGATCTTTTAGCGACTCTTCTATGTTGAAAATGATAATAATCAGGGGTGATCTGAGAGAAAAAGAAAAACAAATTAATTACGGTAAGCTTTCAGACACAGCATTTGAAAACACAAGAAATACATGTAACTGTTAATTCATTCAGAACACAGGTCTACAGCAGATGACTGTGAACTTTGACTACAACTATGGCCAGTACATTTTGACTAGCACAGTTTATTACTATCCAAATAAAAACGTAAACTCAAATTACACCATGCAATGTTTAGACATGATTATTATTCAAGTAAGCTTTCGCTTTTACACTCACTAACTACAGTGGTTCCCAAACATTTTAACGCTGCGACCCACTTTTTAAATAGGTAATCTATCGCGACCGACTTCATCCCCGACGCTGCATTTTTGCAGTGATTCTAATTGTGCAACTAGAAAAGTAATCCAATAACCAAAAAAATGTCTTTTTCCCTTGTGAATTTCTTTACTTCCTAGAGCCCTAGAGTCTATCTAGGCAGGGTGGACAACCTACATTTTAATGAGTTTTCACCTCCTAAGCATTCGTGATCATGTAATCCTGGTAGAACCGCACAAGTCCGCAGGCCTCAGCTTCAATGTGGAGTTTTTCATGCGCCTGCATTTATATGAAATCTGCTCAGAATTATCAACTTTAAGGAACACGCCGTAGGCGAAACATTTGTAAAAATAAGAAGAAGAAGAAAGTAAGGATTTTAGCCATTATTTCTCCACAATTACTAGCTGAATGAAGACCATAAACCTTAAATTTCAGGCAGTGGTTTTATGCGAAAATTTAGTCTGACATAGGCAAAAATGTTCGAAACATTATCACTAAAAGTTTTGAATTTAAGCCCGCATTTCTCTTTAAAAAAATTCTGAGAAACAGTACTTCAGAAACGTCGTAGGTGAACATTAAAAAAAAAGCACATCACAACTCATGAATGTTTGAATACGTTTCTGAACAAGATACTAGTTTAATGGGAGCCGGTAAACTAAAATTTGCCACACTTGCTGACCACACTGCTATTGGCCCTTGTGTTGTTAGTATGTCATCATATAGGGCTACCTTATTCTACATTTTTTTTTGTCTTCGGTTTCGCAATTTCATATGATTTTCAATTTTTTTATTCTTAAACAACAACCAGATTCAATCATTTTTCCCATTCCAACAAAACTTCTCTCTCGGCCCACAGTTTGGTAAACGCTGGACTATAGTTTTAGTATTAGTAACGTCTGGCGCCTCTTGACAAAATAACCACAAATAAGTTAAGTGACTAGACAAAGGCAATGAGACAGCTGTCTACTGCAGCGGACTGCGGACCACTACAGGTCCGCTGGTTGGCAAGTTTAATTTACTAATTTTGTGAGTGGTCCGCGAGTCAATCTGCAACAAATTTAGTGGTCCGCCACTAGTAAACATTTGACAACTGGACTAGCCTACTTCGATTTGCACAATATTAAAAAATTAATGCCCAGTTTATTGCGACATGTTTCTGTAACCTTTCTTACACATGTACACAATGTTCTCGTCAGTTTAGCCACTGTAGCTAATAAAGAGCAATCATCATAAAACATTTGCTTACACATTCCAACTAAAAATGCCCAACTCATTCAAGGTACATTGACGCAGTCGAATCTAATCAGCCTAATGAATTAAACTAGGTTCGATAGAATTGCTCTTAAACCGTATTGGAAAAGGCTATTAGGCTACGTTTGATGTCTTTCTACTTCTCACTTCAAACAGAATGCAACGATTGTAGGCTTAGAAATACAGCTTGTCATTGTAGTTCCATCAAAATATTAGATTTTCTACTTTATAACAATGGAAAAGTATTCAGAAACTAAGCCAAAATCGAAAGCGATCTATACACTTGAAAGCATAGAAACTTGCCGCATTAAAAATGCACACTGTACACGTATTTAATACAGTAAATTCGAATAGCTCATTTTGAAACAATGTATTGCTCTTTTAAAATGCACCTAAGTTGACCAAAATTCATCATCAATTTCTTATATGAAAAAAGCTTTAAAACAACAGAAAACCATTTGCATCTCTGTCATTATACATGTCGTCGTTTCTGCAGGAAATGCGATGTTCTGAGATAAAAAGAGTTGCAATGATTATGTACTGCGCACGTGCAATTTGTTTGAAATACGATGCGTTTCCTGCACAATTGATGTGAATTTATGGCATTGCATTTTCAGACAATTTTTCTACGAAATTCAAGAGGAGTTTTAGTCAATATTTAGTCAAATTATGCACGTGTATCACGAAGTCTAAAATTACACCAAATCACGCAAGATAGATTGGTCAAAATTATCAAGAAATGAAGGAAGTCAGTAGATTGTGTTAAGATGTTTGGTTTCTTGATCAATTTTGTTGGTCATTAAATCCACAAAATCTTAATATCACAAGGCTTGGTTTGACATTAATCGGCACTTCAGGAGGAAAATATCCACAATTGAAACAAGCGTAGCCTGACATTGTTCGCAAGACAAAAGGTACACTGTGCCATTTTAAACTTTTCAATGGGATTTCCGCAGCTCACTTTCACATTTTGGTGACAAAGCCATATATTGGCCAATAAGGCGGGTTTTCCGCTCGTTACATTCTTCCAGCGTTAAACGTACATGAAACACGTACTTATCAATAATTAGCTTTTCATTACTGACTTCGGAGAATTTAAAACCGATGTGATATATTCCTGGCACTTATAAACTTAACTGCAATTAGGCCTAGTTCGTTAATTAGTGACTCGTTGATGACCTAATCTTCTGGTATCCGCATTCAAATTTAATGCTGATGAAATTTACTTGAAAAAGGAAACTTCTGTACTAGACTTGTTATATGCTAAAAACTGATTCGATCAGACTTATATGAATATGAAAACAACCCTTTCATTGCTTACAATAAAGTCAAAGTTAAAACTGCGCGCAATCTACTGCGTCCCCAAAATGGGTTTATTCTGCAATGATTTAACTATTTTTGTACAGCTTTGTATTGAATTGTATGATGAATATCGACTTGGCTAAGAAGAATCAACTTTCGAAGACCAAGCAAAGCTTAGCAAACAATGCACCAGTTCTAGCCCTACTACCATAATATTGTGTCTTTGGTCTATAAATGGAGACTGGTTGAGTCTAATTAATGATTATCACAAGTAACACTAGTCCCACACAGGATTTTTGCCGCCTGATGGTTTATGATATATTATAGATTCATTAGTTTGCCAACGAAAGAGATGAATATACATGTATTTAAAAATTAGTAAGCCTGATTAGCGACGATTTCGCTAGTCCGTGCAAATAATAAGGATGCTTTGATACAACGGAACCTAACGCTACAACGTACTGATCTAGGCTATCTGCTTTGTCAAATTATTTGGAATTTATCACTGGTAAGCACTGAAAATAAAAAGTAAACACTATCACTAAATTTAAGCATAAGTTTTATGGTGGATCTGGATGTAGGCCTACCATTTTCAAGTTAATTTTGGAAAAGTTCTGCATGTAATTCGATTTCAAAGTAGGGTCGGAATTGGAAAGGAAAAGACATGTATAATTGTCAGTCGGCCACAGCTAGGCTAATTATTAGTAAATAAAATTTCACTGGAATTTATGGATGGTTTTGAGCACAAATATGATGTCTATTTTTTAATTTTTAATTTCATGCAAAACCTCGATTGTGGCAATAATTATTGCTGGTGTTTTTATGTTGTACTATCTATGCATAACAATTATATGTAGGCTATACATAACACCGATTGTTTTTATTAATTTAAATCAAAAATCATGTGTTGCTTTTCTTAAGGAACTTACAAACACTAAAGTTCTGGACATACTATATTTGTACTTAGATCAGATTTCAATAAACTTCACGATTAAAATAATGACATACAATCTGCGTGCATTACGCTTTTGCACCCACCAGTGGATTGCAATTGCGAATATCGTCTTGTTCAGTTTTGTCAGACTAACAATATCTGTCTCTTAAAGTTCTAAACCATCGTTAGCCTATACAAATTAGGTTAGTGACAAACACTTGTGAAACATTTATGAAATCCACATTTCCACACAGATATTAACAAAAAAGAAATAAGTTGTAATAATGAAATACACATCCACATGCTAGCGAACGGTATTTCGTATTTAGCCTGGTGCGGTACTGATTTTATACCAATATTACTTTGATTGTCAGTAGTCTACATGCGCCTCTTTTATCATATGTGACTACATAACATTATGCAGTCAAGTGAAACGACAGTCTATTACAATGTACACAGTTATAAACAAAGTACACATGGGGATCTATCCAGAAAAGTAAATGACATCCCCAAATCCATCACATTCTATTAGATTTGAAATGCGTTATCTATTACGGTAACCACCTGCAAATGTTTTTTACAGAAAGTTATCTTTCGGTGCTAATAGGTCATGCAGATATATCTCATATCTTATATTAAAACTTTGGCAGAACGCATACATGCACTTGAAATAAGTAGTATTGTACAGGATTTTATTACCTTTCCTAGATTGACAAAACCGTGCTTCCTGGCAATTTCATCCGCTACTGAGGCCCCGTTTTCTATATGCACTGCCCACTGGTCTGTGTAGATCACAGCGAGAGTGAAATGCAAAAGTGTGCTGCCGTAGAGTATGAAAAATACATTGAAATTCGTGGTCATGGCCAGCAAGTCCACGCATCGGTGTGGTCGACGTGTCCGCATTCAAACTCGGCCCCAACACAAATGAGTGATGTTAGGCCTATCCAGAAGAATAGAGAGGCCGAGAGAACACAAAACCCCGACCATGAATCCTACAGGACGTGCTTTTGTTCTTGAATCATTGTCGCCGACGCACCATGTTGACGAAAGCTGCACGAAACCACTCGATTTCGACGTCCGGGATGTCCTTTCACAACGCGTACCGCTAATTCATTCGCGTTTTTACGCAGAGCCAATACGCCAAAACCTTTGGCAAAGCCAACAACATGGCGAATGATGCCATTTCGTCCGCGACTGCAAGCGCCACAAGACGAGGACGTATCATAATATACCGATGCGGTATCCTGCAGTAACCATACTTAAGCATCATGCCTTAGGACATGTTTGTTGTAAAGTGTATTTAAATCAAGTGTTATGAGTAGCGTAGTAATATGTCATAGATTTCCTACTCCGTGCCATTCTTCATTGTGTACGTTGTATTTTGATGCACTATAAACTAAGTACGAATGTTGCCCAATACATTCCCTTTAGGGGGGTCATCCATAAAAGAAGTTCGGGGAAGGGGTTGGAAAAACAAAACACCAGGGGAGGAAGGGGGTGGGTCGTAAGGAAGGGCCTTATAAAAAGTATCAGTATAGATCAGAAGCAATCCTAATTTTGTTTAATGTGAGAACGTTTTTTTTCCAAATCTAACCGGACATGCGCGGGGAGGGAAGATAGTGGCAGATGAGGGAAAAGGTGAGGTGGTCTGAAGATCATGAAAACTCCAGCACGTATTTTATGGATGGCCCCTTGTCGTTATTTTTCCCTAGAAACATTTCTACTGAAGTACACCATGATGCATTAGATTCTGTAGTATTAAAAAAATATATTTCTAATATGAACTGTTGTTACAAAAAAGTGAGCTGCAATCCATGGTTTGTGATCAAATTTTTCAGAGAATGCTAAATCCCTACAGCGTTCCCTACACACCTTTGAAAATAATTGTACTGAAGTATCCAAAATTGCAGGAGCCATCACTGGTGCTCCTAATCTCTCATTATCAAGCCCGATTAGCAGAAGACCAGTTAATCGATATTTTAAATAACTTAAGATGAAGCAGGCTCGATAAGCGCTCCGCCATAACAAGAAGGTGAAACCCAGTCCTGGGCAGAATTTTAGATTCTCCTTAATTTATTATATAATGGATTTGTCCTGCATAATTTGAAGTACATTAAACATTCCCTTTAACAGCTTTCCATAAGTAGGGATCTTTTTCTCCTTAACAGGAGTGTAAGGTCCTTGATCACCTTCATAAATAAATCTGTATTAAAAAAGTTAAAGAATAATAGCAATGACAAAATGTCAATTAAAAATTGGCATACAATAAAAAACAAAACAAAAGGATACGGAAGCCTTATGACCCAGTAGGTGGATTGAGAAAGTTTGACTGGTTCCTGATTACCTGGGTAAAATATTGGACAAGGAGTGGGTGCAGGCTGAATTTTGGGATCCAATGTCACATGAACTGGAGCCTTAGGAGTGACGACGTGAATACGCATAAGCTGAGCAATGATCGGTTTGCCAGGCCTATACAATCGAAAGGATGGATTAGAAAATGAAAATCCTCAATCTTGCCAAAGTTTGGTAAATTACAATTTAGCTGACCTGCATGGGCAAGGAAAATATAAAGGCATGTCGCTTGATGTAATTTTACTGGCATTTTCCTGAAAGATAAAACATTTAAAGTGTAGCATATAAATAGACATCAGTTCCTAAAAATGAGCAATTATACATTATAATTGAAACACTTTTGGCTACCTTTACTAGTCCTGATCCAGACGCTTTAAGAATTTTGTCAGGAGCAGAGCACATGAACCGATGTCCCCTGGAGCATTCATATTCAATCCCTAAGAAAATTTTAACGGTGAACTCCGATGAATCTGAAATAAAATAAAACTTTAACAAGTGAATATCAGTTTTTGTAATAGCATATTCAGTTGTATGTCTGATCTCCCATGTAACAACAGGAAATATATTTTAATATTGCAATAATCCCCAGAATATTTGCCCCAAAAGACCCTAATTTGTGGATTATTCTTGTTTTGCAGATTAATCTCACCTCTTCCACCTTTTTTGCCCTTCATTGGATGACCTTTTTTCCCACTGGTTTCAGCAATAGTAGGCCATTTCTCCTTGCTTTCACCTTTTACAGTGACATCCCATGGCAGTAAGAAATTGGTACTTGTAATGAATCCAGGTTGATCTTGTATTCCTGTAAAAGAATTGAATTTGGTGGTATTTCCTGAAGGCATCAATTACTACTATTTCTTAAATGAACAAAAACTAAATAAAAAAAATGATGTACACTGTATTACTAAGACATCTTCCCAATATTTTTAGACACACAATACGTGTGGAAAAATCAATTATGTAAACCTTGACTCACCAATATTATGAGAATAAAGACTTGACGGTCCCAAACACACCAGGGACCATGAGGGAAATGGCGGAAGCAATCCATTAGGGCTGTCACTGTGCAACATTCCGGGAAGATATTCAGTGGTGGAAACTTGGCGAATAAGTGGTTTGTCTTTCATGAAAGAAAACATCAAATATACAACTGCAGCTTAAGGCAAAAAACTAATTTTTAATGAAGTATGAAATATTTTATAATCTCAATTCGGTTTCACCTTCTTTATCACTGTTTGAACAGTTAGGTGCTGTCAAATCGGACACGCTTAGAATTCCATCACTCTTGCCAATGTCCTGGGGACTAGCATCTCGATGCAAACTTAGCCTACCACTAGCTTCTCCACTAGTACCAAGAGATTGACCTAATTCATATAAGTACTATTCAATGAAGTATCCAAAACGTGAATGTAACTGAATGTAAGTGAAGTTTTATAGAGATTCTACCCAGGCTTAGTGCTAAGCTCATTCCAGGAACTACTGAGAGCTCACGTTCCTCTCTTATTGAGCTTGAAACCTCCTTTTTGGAACTACCATGTGGTGTCATTTTACACCATTGTGTAATTTTAGCAGCCTTGTAGTCTGTTGTGCTTGGCTGGAACACAGGAAACTCGAAACATTCTAGCTGAGTGCAACAAGTCCGTGCAAGTTGATCATAGAAGTCGAAATTGGCAGCCTATAAAATAGAAACAGGAAAAACAGTCATGTCAAATATAATGAAGAATCGTTCATGATGTTTATAAGAAGGGAAACTTAGTTGAGAACAACTAGTTGGAAAACTGCAAATGGTTTTCACTTCTATATACTTTGTCAGATCCATCATATAACAATTGTCTCAAGCACACAAACATTTGAAAAATAACCATTTTTCACTCCCCCAAATTCTAATGTTTGCGTAATAAAGAAATTTCCTCATTTTTTACCTTGATATCAAACGGGTCTTCTCGGCCAGCTTGCTTTCGCCCACAATTGCACGCAGAAGTTAACTTCACCTGACTGCAGTGAGGCATCACTGGAAGGACAGCTTTACCTTCAACAGGGTCAGGATCTTCAGGATCGGTTGGCAAGCGATGTATCTGAGAAGCAACAATGCAATCACATCATTATTTTAACACATTAACAGTAGTGGCATAGATGAAAAAGTGAAAATGAACAGTACTTACCGATTTCATGCAAGGATTTCCTGTTAAGCTTCGCACCTCACACAACTGATGTCCATTTTTCCAAAACCTTTCACATTCATCGTATAACTGCTGCGCATACATTTCAAATGCTGGTCCTCTTGCATGAAGGGAGAACATTCGGTAAGCCTGGGAGAGCTGCAATCCATTTGCAATGTTAATTCATATTCATTAAATGCTTGCTATACACACATCAAGATATACCCACCTGTGAATGATGGACTTCCGATGAATAATAAGCAGGTAGGCCTTCCTGGTATGCTGCTGTGGCTACTGGTAGCACCTTAAGACAACGTCTGAAATTATAGACAATTGCTCATATTTTGAGGATAAATTTGAATATTTTGAAGCCGTAAAATATTAATAAATATTTCAAAAATTTGGGCGATATGGAGTGAAGGATGGATTATTTCGCCACAATAGCTTAGCAATATATAAAAAGATTACTGAAGGCGATATCAGAATTACCTACGTTTCAGAAAATCGTCCATCAACATCAATTTGCGAACGTAAAGCACTAAGAATATCTTTGGTAATGGAGGTGGTGCTGTCCTCGGTAAAGAAGAACTCGTACACAGCAGAAGCAACTTTAAACCACGTCTTACTTGAAGGAAGCTGAAATAAAGAATACAGTCAATCACAAGTCTGCATTTGTCTTTATACCGATCATAGCATTACTTACCTCAAATACTGACATTCCTGAATGTCTTCCGACACTGTCATCAAATCCTTTGGTATATGCCAATTCCACATGCTGCCACAGGAATGATTTGAAACTGTGGTCCACTTCCTTATTGCTAATGCTTGCTGATGCAGCTGACATGCCATTGGCTTCCATGCAGCCGCCCTCCTTTTTATATTCAGACGTTGTGTCATTCATGCTGGACATGCACTGCATGTACAGCTGATGAAGCATACTATTCACAGGATCAGTGGCCTGTGGTTGATTGGTATGAACATAAACAAATTCCTGATTTGCTGGAATGGCGAACAATGAATTCATGCTGAAAACAATAATGCAAGGTTATCATTAATCCATCCATGATAGCACATTGATTATTTTAAAGTTTCTAACATTGGGAATTTAAATTACCTAATGTTAGTTATTACTCTACTTTTTCGTAAAATTCTATAAATTTGGTCCTCCAAAGCATGTTCAAGTTTTTTAATCGGTGGGAATTTCTGTAAAGAAACGTACAGTTTGCCAAAATATGAGAGTAATCTTTCAAAACAGTGGAAGTAACACAAATATTGCCAGCAGAAATACTTCTGAAACTTACTTTGGTCTGTCGATTTGTGGTCGTATTTTTAGTGTTTTCTTCAAAGTGGTCTGAATGAGATGAGTGAAACACAAATAAAGCTCTTGGCGAGCATGGCCTTCCCGCTTGCACCCAATCACTTGATATGGGACACTCTTTGAGTACTTCTGCCAAATGAGACTGAGCCTTTTGCCTGATTATATATTGGACAGGTAATTCATATTTACAATAACGCTCCTTAGTTAGATGTATTGTAACAATAGTTTATATACCTTATTCCATCAATGGTTCGAAACAAATGTACATAGCTAACATCAAACGTAACGACAGGATGAACAATCTGAAATAAGATAGTAATATTTTTGAACACATTATCAGCGTAAACAGATGCATTACATTTGAAAGATGTGTTTTGCAAAAAAAAAAAAAATATTAAATGGTTTTGCAAAATAACACTAAATCAAACAGGCAAATTTTCAATGAAAAACACAGCCCAGATCGCAACAATTTTCTATGCAATCCTCATTTTCCCTCTCACTTATATTGGTTTTATAAGAAAACTACCTACCATGATAATATGAGAAACTGAAAACAAAAACAGCAACGCCTTGGCTTGAGAGTATTTCATTTCAGCCCATGAATGAAGAAAACCCTATAAATTGTTATAAATTAAAATTCATATAATTGAAATGTATTTCAACATTTCATTCGAAATCTTAGTAGTGAGGTTTACTTTGGTTTCCAATTGGTTTGCAACGTGTTGACACATGGTGACTAGGCGATGAGCATCAAAAACGCCAACCATATGAAGATAAACGATATGGTTATCTGCATCATAGTAACCCTCTATATTATGCTAAAAATAAAAAATTAAACATTACATACATTTAGAAAACAACAAATTTCATAAAATCATTTGCCTGATCATAAAAATACATACCATTTCATAAGTTTCCTTTTCTTCCTTGTCATCTCCAATAAGGCCCTACAGATAAAATTAACATTCTGATATGACTATCACATAATATAACACACTTTTAAGATCAAAGTCTCCATATTGGTGAGAGATCGAAATATTTAATTCTTACCTGAAAAATGTGTCGGTGGAGAACGCTGTCAATTGCTGCAGCCTTGCAATTATTGGCATCAAAAGTGCTTTTTCCAATTATACTGATAACGCATATTTTATCATTACCATAAAATAGTTTCCTAAATAATTAAAAACGCACTGTAATTACACATTAAGTGATTATGCTTCAAGACAGGAATCCTATGATTATAAGTTGAACAGACAGCTAAATATCATGTAGCTTTCATATCATACATGTACATCTACTGGAGCACATACATGCATACATTTTAAATTATGTACATGTATAGTAAACAAAACACTATTGATACTTACTCATCAGCTGTTGACAACGGTAGAACAAACTTTCCTTTAGGTATAGACTCCATTTATTTCACACAGATAATAACAAAA